>JBBPKM010000701.1:0-12495 GCA_038089255.1 Austroboletus rostrupii | reverse complement strand
GTTCAAGTGCATTGAGAGAAGAAGATAGAAAGATGGAGCCTTTTGTATTTGAGAAGAGCAAACTTTGCATTTTTAAGATTCTGTTCTAAGATGCAGAAATCTTTTTTAGCTATATATTCCTATTCCTTCCATCAGATCAAGTAGGAATAGAATTGCAGGGTTCTGCAATGCCATATGATTTTCTCAATTTCATATTCTTCTTTGCCAGCAATTAAGTCAGGAGGTGGTGCAGGGAAGTTCTTGCCATAAATGTTATTTTTTTTGTACCTGGTGAGAAGAGAAGCATGGAAAACATTATGGATTCTCCATGATGCTGGGAGTTAAGAATGATAAGAGATAGGGGATAGGACCTAGACAATGGTAAAGAGTTCTTCTCATTTAGGGGCAAACTTTGGATTGAAGATAAGGCATTTCAAGTTCCTGGCTTCCAGCCAAACCTTATCTCCTTTAGCAAATGGTATGAAGCCATGGCATGAACATGCAGCCATGATTTGTCAAGCAAGTTCATGTGTAGCCAGAGCTTCTTCTTGGGAGGCAATGAGGGTTTTAAGACAACTTTCAACTGCAGGAAGGTTAGAGAGGCAAGTAATTGAGAGAAGAGCAATGGGTTCATAACCCATCATGAGGTAAAAGGGTAACTTTCCTGTGACAGAGTGAGAATGGTGATTATGGACAAACTTAGCAGTTGTGATGTGATCAGTCCAAGTTCCTGAGGAGTTGCTGCAGATGATTTGCAGGTAAATCTTAATTTCCTGGTTAACACACTTGGTTTCTCCATCTGTTTGTGGATGATAAGCAGAGGACAGGGCAAGGTTATAGTTTAGGAGTTTTTTGAGCTCCTTGGTGAATGATGATGCAAACTGAGGACCTCAATCTGAAATAATCTGTTCATAGAGACCAAAATGCTTGTAAACTTTGTGGAAGAAAAGAGAGGTGATCCCTTCTACAGTGACTGTTTTCTTGGTAGAACATACAATTACCTCCTTAGTAAGCCCATGGTTGACCACAACCAAAAGTGAATCAAAGCTAGAAGAAGGTGGAAGGTCAGTGATAAGGTCACATGAGACCTGTTGGAAGGGATGAGTATAGGATGAGGCAATGGGTGTAAGAGGAGGTACTGTAGGGTGGGTGTTACGCTTGTTCCGGGTAGGACGCAAGCGTAGCCCTGGATGAACCAAATGCCAGGCGTAGTCGTAGGTAGCCCCTGTGGAAGGTGCTTCGTAGTATAACCCCTGTGGAGAGGTCGTCGTAGAGTAGCACGAGGAAGCGTCCACTCAGGAGTAGGACGAAGACTCGGTGCTCGATAATCACAACGAAAGAGAGCGTTGCGGAGCTAAGAGGACACTTGGTATTAACCAAGGGAGAACTAAACTAAAGTACAGGGTGTACTACGCGTAACGTAAATAGGTATCAGCGGAGTACACGGACCAAGAAAGAAAAAGGGAATAAGGACAACGACTGGGCTATAGAATGAGTAAGGCGCAGCCATAGGGTAATACAAATGACGAGGTGAGGGAAGTCTGCGGCGGCAGGCGCGATGCCGAAGTAGTCCAATAGGGACATCGCGAAAGGAAAAAGAGTAGTCCATTCGGAAGAAACGTAACAGTGGGTGTTAGACTTGTTTTGCTAACAAGTCACACAATCAGAAATATAAGAGCGAATGAAGGATGCCAGACCAGGCCACCAGAAGTCAGTAGCAAATAGTTGATGAGTCTTAAGGTAACCAGGGTGGCTTGCAGTGGTATGGTTATGGCAGTGAGCAATAATAGAGTGATGTTTTGTTCAAGAAAATATTGCAAAGTCTTTGTATTGTTCTAATAAGGACACTTCTTGCTTTTTAGCATGAATTGCTAAGTTGATAGATATAGTAAGGACTGCACAGGTGAGAATAGGATTAGAAATGAATTGTCCATTGGCCAAGACTGTTCTAGAGAGAGTATGAAGTGGCTTGAAATGGGCCATGTTGCATGTGAGGGTGATATTGACATAGGTTACATTATCTTCCATTCTATTCAGATATCCAAAGAGGTATTTATCAATGAGGGCATCAATGTTGACATGTTGTGAAGGCAGAGTAGAATAGTCTGGTCATTGTTTATTATAAAGTCCTTCTCTTCGTTGTTTCTCTTATTTATGAACTGCTACTAAATCTGTGGATTAATCTGATATGGCTGGGATATAAGAATACTATCATGGGTCAAACTCAGTTGTGCACTTGAGCAGCAGACTCTATGTATTTACCTATCATGGGTTGAACTAAGTACATGTTAGTGTGAGTAGGTAAGGGCGTAATTCTAGGTACTCACCTCAGTTGTGCACTTGAGCAACAGACTGAGGTGATTGATACAAAACTATGTCTTATATACTAAAGAGCGCTCAAATCTCATGTGAGGTCTGGCCAGCAAACATATGGAGTGGTAATCATAAGTAGATAGAGAATGAAAAGAAACAAAAGAGATAAAATGTAGACCATATGGTGAATGTACAGCCATAGTAGGTAAAAGTACATACATGGTTTATGTAGCACATGCCCTGCAATGGTGCACCAGTGGTTGTCTGAGCCAGTTGCAGTTGTGGCTGTGCATGTGCTTGCTATTCCAACATGGGATGTCCAAGGTTTTTTTTCCCTAGTCAATGATAGGATTTATGGCTGTAAGCCAAGGTTATCCAAGGATAGCAGTTTCCTTGCCACAGTTTATGAGATAGAATTTGACTTTTCAGATATATCCATTAACATTAACAAAGAGGGAGGTTTTGAACTTGATAAGCCCATTCTTGTTGGTGAAAGCATCTACATTTCAGATAGTGATAGGTTGTGGAAGTCTAGTTCAGAGAAGTTGATGTTTTTGGATAAAGGCCCAATCTAGACAGAATATTTGTGCCCCAGAGTCAATGAGGGCTGAGGTTGCAATAGCTTTGATCATGTCAGTGGGTACCAGTAGCTAAATGGAAATACACATTGATTTCATAGCTAATGGTACAGAATTACATAACAGATCAGGAAAATGAAAAATATGCATTGTTGGCATTTCTCTTTTTAAAAATCCAAGCAGATTCTTTCAATTGTTTTGTCATCTTGTGGTTCCTGAATAGAGGCCATGAGTTCTTCTACCCTTTTGATGTCTTTGGATGGTACTTGGGGTGGACGGTTGAATTTCTGGGGATATTGTTGCATCATATGTCCCTTTTTTCAGCATGCTAAACAAAGTCCTTCTCGGATTCACCTTTCTCACTCCTCCAGAATAAGCTTCTTGAGACAGATAACATGTGAAACACTCCAAGTGCTAAGGCCCGAATATATGGGTCAGAGCACTCTTGGATGTCTTCTGAGTGTCATTTTGGACTATGGCACCAAGAGTTTGAATGTAGACTTTCAGGGGTGAGTCTTGGGACCCCTGCCTTGCTAGCTGGAATTGGCTACTCTTTACTAGGTCAAGGACTTGGCAACTTCTAGCTTGACTCCAGGTAACTTATTAGGAGGAAGCTTTGGAGGGAAGATCCAGGACTTCAAGACTGGGAATCCAGTCCTGTCACCCTAGGGGTTTATATACAAAAAGACTATGTACACATATATACATGGGATCTAAGATATACTATACAATAACTAAATAAAAGTCTGTTATTATCCAATAGAAATATTCTAAGAAACTAAAGAATAGATATAAGTCATAAATGATCATAAGAAGCATACCATGCTGTCAAAGCATGTTGTTATGACAAATAAGAATCATAGATAAGATATAGCCTTCAAGGCTGTGGTCATGAGGAAACCACATTCCAGTGTGGTAGATCTTGAGATAAATAAGATCTAAAAATAAATATCAAATAGAACCCTTGATCCATGCCACTGCTGCATGTCTTTATGTACAGCCTTGCAATGGAAGGAAATCCCATGCTTCTAGAATAAATACCATGAGGATCCTGCATGGTGTGGCAGCATGCTGCAACCATGAGGCATAGATAAAGTGACTCCTTGTGAGTCATAAAGAAGGATGAGTCCTTGTAACTCATAGATAGGGACCCTAAGTCAGGGAACAAGATTCCAGATCTTGATGTGACTCCAGAGAATAGATAGGACATAAGGCAGGCACAGCCATGCCATGAGAAACTGGTAAGGCAAGCCTAAATCCTTTGGAGAACAGCCATTCTATGACTGATGTGACTTGCATAAATAGGGTTCAGGGCTTGTCCCTGATCATGTGACCATACCAGTAATCCTTGATAAGATAAGCAGGTGAGATAAGATAAGATCTTCAGATAAGATTTCCTGATAAGATAAGAGATTGGATAAGCGCTGACATAAGCACCCTTGATAAGATAAGATTAGATAAGATCTTGCAACCAGGCAAGACAAGTCTAAAAATGAAAAATAAGGCCATCAAGGCCACTTGTCATATTGACATATAAATATAGCCATAAAGGCTACTTTTCTTGTATTGTAACAACATCTACATCTATGGTGTTTGTATCATGGGTTGGTTGTGGTTGAGGAGTGAAAAAAGATGAGTATGTGGTGTTGCCTTGTTTGTGTCAAGCAGTGATTTTGATGGCTTATTCTTCAATACTTGCAAAATGAGCAGTTTTAGAACACCACTTAGCAATTTTGACAGACACTCTCTCCATGGTGTGGATGCAGCACATGAGAGAGACATGGATGCCTGAGGCAAAGTAATTGATCAGGACTTGATCATCACTGATTCTGGTGATAGCTACTTTGTTCTGAAAAGTGGCGATATACTTTTGAAGGGCAGGATTATATCCTCCCAAGCGATTTTCATAGATTCATTCTTTGGCAAGCCAGGCTAGGAACTTGCCTTTAATGTCAGTGTTTTCAAATGCCATTTTGAACAATTTTTCAAAGTCTGCCCAAGTTCCAAGAGTGAATGTTCCACTAGTCAGTTTTGCTTTGCAGAATGTATTTGCCCAAATGGGGGCAGTTCTCTTTTTCATAAAAGACAAGGCATATGTGATCTGTTTGTTTGCTATGTTGTAAAGTTTGTTGTTGATGACAAGGTAGAGCTGAACAGAATGAAGCCAGGGAAGAGCTCTGGAGTAAAATCTGTCAAAATCATCTAGGGTTCCAAGGTGGAGTTTAGTGGGTTCCATGGTGACAGTAGTATTGGACATGGTGGATGCTGGTGGTGGAGGAAAGAAGATTCTTCCAGTCTGGGATTGTGGAGTTGGGCTGGGTGGAGTAGAGACCCAAGGGATTATCAGGGATTGTTTTAATTGAGCTGTGAGTTTTTGGATGTCCTGGTTTTTCTGAGTGAGGAGTTTATCAGAATCTGTTGGGATTTCTTCCAATGAGTTGGAAGCAGTTGAGGATGGGGAGTCTTGGCAATGTCACCAGCTGAAGTATTGGTTTGGGTGAATATTAGGCAATCTAGGACAATGCTAGTTGTGATATATAGAGCTTAGTTCTTTTGTTACACTTCAACCAAATAGGTAGGAGTGTAGCTCTTGTGAGGCAAGAACTAAGTACTGGATATCCTAGGGTCAAGAGTTCTAGGTAGTTCTGGATAGCATCCACTCAACAGTAGGACAAAGTCTGGTTACTAGAAGACTTGGTGAAAGAGAGCACCAAGAAACTAGTAAGACAGAAAGATGTATTCAGGGAAACACAAGAGAGAACTAAGCTAAAGTACAGAAAACCCATTGAGGGGTTTATATACATATAGGACAACTTGAGGGCAGGCTTATATAGTAGAAAAGAGAAGGTAAGAGTAAAAATATGAGTAAGCACTGACTGATGTATCAGTCAGCAAAAAGCAATGAGTCATAAGAAATGAGTAAACAAGAAGGAACTGGTGTACTGATACAATAGTCATGAGAGTATCAAAGTGACTATTGTGAAAAAAAATATATGTCCAAATATAGACATATCAAAGAAAAGGAATAGAAACTAAAGAGAAATTGTAACAAGTCCTATTTTTATTTATCTCAAGATTTGCCACACTGGCATGTGGTAACCTCATAACCATAGCTTTGAAGGCTATGCTAATTTATTAGATGTGCATGCTGACCTTATGCCATCAGTGCTTCTTATTTGTTATGACAACATGCTTCAACAATATGACATGCTTCTTATGATTCTTACTACATTTAATGATTCTTAGAATATTTCTATTGGACAATAACAGACTCTTATTTAGTTTATGTATAAAAGATCTTAGATTCCATTTACATGCATGTATATAATGTTTTTGAAACACTTCAAGCATTAAGGCCTGAATATATAGGCCAGAACATCTCTTGGAATCTTCAAAGTGTTACCAAGGGCTGGGGCATCTTGGGTTTGGACATGGATATCTTGGCCTTCTAGCCATCAAGAGTTTGGACTTTAAGGAGTGAGTCTTGGAAACCTCTGCCTAGAACAAGACAAGCTTGCTAGGACTTGTAACATCTTCAAGAAAGCCTTCTTCAGATGACTTATTAGGAGGAAGCTAGAGTGGAGGAACTTTCTAAGAACTTCAAGACTGTCATATCCCCATATGTAACTCCAGTCTCATCTGCCCTCCTCTGAGCTACTTCTCTTATCTCCAATGTATGGCAACCTTAGATCTCTCATCTCCAGCAGGCAGCAACCCAGAACCACTTTGGACTTCATCATGGAGCATTCATATTCATATGATATTCTTCTTGTGGTATATTTCATATATGTCTATGCATTTTCATTATGACTTCTGTCTCTATGCTTACATTTTATATATGTCCTTGTACTTCGTCTCCAGATCCACTATGCCTCTAATTCATGTGCTTATGTATTTCATATGGACTTTCATATTTAAACCTCACCACTTGCTTATATTTCCCTTAATATGAATATCATTGTTTTCTCCACACTTAGCATAAGTCTCTCCTTATTACTCTCTGCCGACTTTATTTGACTCTGCCCCCTCTGTTCTTTGTATATCTTGTCTCTGTTCTCTAGTCTCTGATCTGTCATTCTACATGGCTGAGTCTGGTCAAGGGCATAACACATAAGTTCTGCATCAAGGCCAAGTGTAATGTTATAGCTCTGTTCTGTCTCCACAGGTTTCCAAACCCATTACTACTTATCCTTCTTCTCTTTGATCAGTATTTCACTTCCTTCATGTCAGACTTAGCCAGAGAAGTGTGATCGGGTTCAGGACTTTAACAAAGACTAGGGGTCCAGTCCTGTCATCCTTGGGATTTATATATGAAAGAACTATATATATGTATGTACATGGGATCTAAGATATAATATACACTACTTAAATAAAAGTCTGTTATTATCTAATAAAAATACTTTAAGAATCTAAAGAATAGATATAAGTCATTAAAGGTTTTAAGAAATATGCCATGTTGTCAAAGCATGTTGTCATAACAAATAAAAAGCATAGATAAGACATAGCCTTCAAGGCTGTGGTCATAAAGATACCATATGCTAGTGTGGCAGATTTTGAGATAAATAGAACCAGAATCCTTAATCCATGAGGCTGGTGCATGTTCTTCATTATAGCCTTGCAATGGAAGGGAAGCCTGTGCTTCTATGAATAAATACCATGAGGAAGCTTGCATGGTGTGGCATCATGCTGCAATAATGAGGCATAGATAAGAGTAACTTCATATGAGTCATAGATAAGGAAGTGAGTCCTTGTGACTCATAAATAAGGACCTTGAGTTAAAGAACAAGATTCCAGCTCTTGATGTGACTTCAAAGAATATATAGGGCATGAGGTAGGTATGGTCATGCCATGAGGAATTGGTCAGACAGAGCCTGGATCCTTTGAGGAACAGCCATCCTATGACTAATGTGACTTTGATAAATAGAGTTCAGGGCATTCTTTGATTATATGATCATGCTAGTGATCCTTAATAAGATATTCAGAAGAGATAAGATAAAATGCTTTTGATAAGATCTCCAGATTAGATAAGAGATTAGATAAGCACTGAGATAAGCACTAACTTAATAAGATTAGATTAGATAAGATCTTGCAATCAGGCAAGACAAGTCATAAAAATGAAAAATAAGGCTGTAAAGGCCACTTCTCTTTTGATTTTTATAAATATAGCCATAAAGGCTCTTTTTCTTATACTGTAACAGTTTTAGTATATATATCAGGGCAGCAGGACTGATATCTCCAATTCTGAAGTCTTGGATCTTTCCTCCAAAGTCAAGGAAGTTCCTCTTCTCAAAGTCTTTAAGCTGGCCAAATACTCAATCCTTAGCAGCAAGGCCTAGTGTTCAGAACTCTACTAGCAAGCTAAACTCTAGATGCCCTAGCCCTAGGTAATACATTAGAAGATGTTAGTGAGCTACTTTATTCCTATATTCAGGCCTTAGTAGTTGGAGTGTTTTATGAGATATTGATAGAAGTAAGCCCTTGTAACTTATAGATAAGGCCAGTAAGTCAGAAATCTAGATTTTGGATCTTGGTGTAACTTTAAAAATAAATAGGAAATATGACAGTCATAACTATGCCATAAAAGAATAATTAGGCATAAGCCTAGTATTATACTTTAACTTGATAGAATAAAGTATAGCCCTTCAAAGACTTGATTATTAGGGCAATTTGAATAAAACTAAGATATTATATTAGTACATATGCATAAATAGAATCTGAGGATGAGGAAATATAGTTCAATGAAAAACTCATGAAGAATGTTATACTTTGCTCTAGGCAGGATGAAGCATAGCTTTTAGGAGACTTGACCTCCAAGGCAAGACAGAATCAATTTCTGGATATTCTATCAGCACATATGCATGAATAGGGTCAGGGATAAAAAAAGTGGAGTTCAAAAGACTCAGTAGGAGATGCATGCCATATGGCTATGCCAAAATGTCAAGGATATAAGAGATATTGGAGACAATCTCAGAGAGCTGAAGCAGAGGCTGAATATTAAGCCTATGATTAAGGGAGACTAAAGCTAAGGTACATAGGCAGAGTGCTAGGAGTTTATATAGTACAAAGAATATCCAATAAAGGAATCAAGGAGGCAATATACAAGATAAAAGATAAGTCAAGAAGATCAAAATAGAACAAAGATGAGACTAAGTCAAAGAAAAGAAATCTAGAGTAAAGAGAAAATATGGATTGGATCAAGGAAGTAAGACAAAATAGAAATACAACCATGAGGTGAAAATAAATCAAAGATCTAGAGATTACAAGGAGATAGGGATAAAAAAGGAAATACCAAAAATGGCTAGAAATACACCATATAGGCAGAGAGAAGAGACTGAGGAATGAAGGACAATATCTATAGTGCAAAGAATCAAGGAGAAACAGAGATATTAAGAAATTGGAGGCCAAAAAATAAAAAACATCCAGAAAGTGTGACAAATCTAAAAAAGAACTTTTTGTCAGAGCAGGTGCAGCCAAAAGACCAGAAAGGCATCATAAATATGCACAAGGATCCAAAGAAACATCTGATAAGAATTTCATATGACAAAGATAAGATCTTGTCAAAAGATCTAGAATGCCATAAGGCAAATTGAAGTTCTTATGAGAGAAAGGACATAGGAAGCATATGGAGCATGATCAGGAGATTTCCAGGGGTGAGAAAATGCATTGACTAATAAGACAGATGCATAGTAAAGAGTTCTTCATCATATGGAAATTAATTAAAAGATCAAAAAAAGATCTGATGATCAATTAGTGATATTTTGGTAGAGATGTGTGACTATTGATGAGGCAATAACAGGAGTGAGTCTATGATATTCAGAAAGGCCATGGGATCAAGCAGGAAGTGCACTGAGTGTATCAGAAAGAATCTAGGAAACTAGAAGGAGATTTAGGAGAAGAGAGAGATCTGGGTGCAAAGAAAGCAGAGACATATCAGAAAGGGTTATGATGGGTTGAAACAGCTTTGGAGAACTCCTAGATGCAGTTTAGAAGTGATCAGAATAAGATATACATAATGGATGACCATATGTGACTCAGATATAGAAGAAGACTCATTTGGAAGATGCCAGATATAGATCAGGAAGCCTTGAGGTTGCAAGGAAGATCAGAGAGGACAAAGGAGTATCCAGGGAAATGCTTGGAGTGATAAAGGACAAAGAACTTTGAGTCTTTTGATTAAACTGAAAGATTTAAAGAACTCAATATCAAGGAGATAGTCTGGAATGATAAAAAAATACCAGGAAAGCATGATTTTAATGAAAAAGATACATCAGGAAATGCCCAAGAGAACAAAAAGATGCTAGGAACTCTAAAGATTCAGAAGAAAGGCTGGAGATATCAGAAGAACATCTAATAGGGGTCAAATATTACAAGAGATGCTTAAGCCTTTGATAAAGCTAAAGCAAACAAGAAAGATGGCCAGATGGCTCAGATTACTATGGGTAGAACTAGAGAGACTTTTAGTAGGTACAAATAGGACTTTCAGGAGTAGCCAGAAGTCAAATAAGGGTCCAAAAAAAGGTATAGATCTAACTATAAGCCAGATATAGAAAAAGCAGTCCAGAAGAAGCATCAAAGAATGCTAATGTGACTAGATTCAAAGGAGATCTTTACAAGCATGATCCAGGAGAGATTTGGAGACCTGGAAGCATTAGAAAAAGACCAGATAGATAATTAAATAAAGAGACCATATAGACTCAATGAAAAAGACTTGATATAGATGTTATGGTACAAGAAAAGTAGCCTTTATAGCTATATTTAGGAAGATCAAACAACAAGTGGCCTTGATGGCCTTATTTTTCATTTTTAGACTTGTCTTGCCTGGTTGCAAGATCTTATCTAATCTTATCTTATCAAGGGCACTTATGCTAGTGCTTATCTAATCTCTTATCTATTGATCTTATCTTATCAGGGGATCTTATCTTATCTCCACTGCTTATCTTATCAAGGATTACTGGTTGATCACATGATCAGGAACAAGCCCTGAACCCTATTCATACAAGTCACAGGATGGCTATTCTCCAAAGGGTCTAAGCTTGCCTGACCAAGTTCTCATGGCATGGCTATGCCTGCCTCATGTTGTATCTATTCTCTAGAGTCACATCAAGAGCCGGAATCTTGTTTCCTGACTCAGGGTCTCTATCTATGAGTCACAAGGCCTCACCCTTCTTTATGACTTACAAGGAGTCATCTTATCTATGCCTCATGGTTGCAGCATGCTGCCACATCATGCAGGTATCTCATGGTATTTATTCTAGAACTATGGAATCCCCTTCCATTGGAGGCTGTATGTTACGCTTGCTTCCGGAAGGGATACAAGCGTAGCCTTGGATGAACCGAGCTCTGCGAAGGTGACTGGGTAATTAGCCCCCGTGGAAGGGACTTTGGTGTACGACCTTGGTGATAAGGACGTCGACAATGTTCAAGAGGAAGCGTCCACTCAAGAGTAGGACGATGACTAGGTGCCCGAGGTTCACGACGGAAGAGAACGTCGCGGAGCAAAGCAGACACTTGGTATTGACCAAGGAGAACTAAACTAGAGTACAATGTATACTACGCGCGATAGAAATAGGTATAATCGTGGAGCACAGACCTGGTACAAGAAAAGGAATAAAGGGTGGCGACTGGGCTGTGAATGAGTAAGGCGCAGTCGCCTAGTAATACAAATGACAAGCGTGAAGGGATTCTGCAGCGGCAGACACGATGCCGAAGTAGTCCGATAGGGGCATCGCGGGGAGAAAAGAGTAGTCCGTAGGAGTAACAAATGAAACGTAACACGTTGTGGGCATTCTCCCTTTCAAAAACCCAGGTTGATTAGGCCTATGGTTTTGTCATCTTGCATCTCTAAGATGCTAGCCTTAGTTTCTTCCTCAACTGCTCGTACTGTGCATGGTGGTGGGGCTGGTCGAGGCTGGGTGTTATTAGGGCAAGTTCGTACCGAGTGCCTTTTCTTTTGACACAAGAAACATAACCCTTTCTTTTGACATCTTTCTCGTTCCTCTGGTGTGAGTTTTCAGATGGTAACAGTGTCGACATCCATGGCATTTGGATCGCGGGCTGGTGTGCTATGCTGGTGGAACATGAATTGTGTCTCTCCTCAATTTCTATTGTGTGCAATTTCTAACGATCATTCCTCAATGCCCACGAAGTGCGTTGCCTTAGCATACCATTCTGTTACTTTGTCTGGTACTTTTTCCATCAATTGAATCCGATTCATGAGTGGTACCAGGATTCCTGTTACACTTGTTCTGGGTAGGATGCAAGTGTAGCCTCAGATTAACCAAGTCCAAGCGTAGATGTTAATTAGCCCCTGTGGAAGGGACTCGTAAAGGTAGCACAAAGGAGCGCCCACTCAAAAGTAGGACGAGGACTTTGGGCTCGAATACTCAACAGAAGAGAACGCTGAGGAGCAAAGAAGAACTTGGTATTAACCAAGGAGAACTAAACTAAAGTACAGAGTACTCAGCACACAACTAATATAGATATCGTTGTCGAGCACAAACCAAGACAGAGAAAGGAAATAACTATGGCGACTGGGCAATAGAATGAGTAAGTGTGCAGTTGAATCGTAATACAAATGACAAGAGGGGGAAACCTGTGTAGATCTCGACGAGTGCTGGGTGGAGAA
>JBBPKM010000700.1:0-10900 GCA_038089255.1 Austroboletus rostrupii | reverse complement strand
TGCGGTGAGCCCGGGCGTGCGGGGGTGAGGAGGGGGGCGGGGCGGCGCGGGTGAGCGGGGCGCGAGGACATACAAGGGCAAAATCTTCTTGATAAACAATTCCGCGGCCTCTTTTTCGGGAGCCTCCTTTATTTTTCTGAATACTTCTCCCATCTCTGAGGACTTTGGCCAATGTCAACATGAAATATATCTTACGGGGAGGGAAGAAGGTTATGCTTACCCAACTCCTGACCCGTCTTGCCTCGTAATACCGCATCAACACGGGACGAATGGGAATCGTGTTTGGAACCCATTGTATAAAGCCACACTCCTCGTTGAGCGTCACTACACCGTACGTACGTACGTCTAAAAAGCAATAACAAGTTAAATCACAACGATGGAAAAAAAAAAAAAAAAAGAAGATCGCAGGTCTTACGAAGTTGCCTCCGTCGTGACTCTGAATTCGCTTTCAGCAACTTGTTGATGATAGCGTTGAAATCCATCAGCCGGGCATCCTTGCGAAGGTCGTCCTTGGGCTTCCCGAGGAACATGTACGTCTGTCCGTTCGAACCCCGAATCGTAATCTTTCTCGGCTTCGCCAACGAACGCATGATCTCGATCTCGTCCGAAAACTCTATACAAGGACGTCATCACGAACGCCCAAGCATGATCCCCTCCCGCCGAATCAAAAACAAGCCTTACCTTCAAATGTCGGCGCTGCGCTTGGGAACGGAACGTGCGTCGAATTCTCCGTCGTCGAGGAGGACGCGGGCGGCAAGTTGGCCGTGAGCGATTCTTGAAGCGGGATGAGCAACTTGGACTTGCCCAGCATCGCCAGCTTGGGGAACTCGCGCTTCATGTACAACGTCTTGCGTTCGTCCTCGATCGGGTGATTGCACAACTTGAGCAGCTCCTCCGTCATCGCATACGATTGCGTGATAAGTTCTGGAAGTTCCGTGTCGGCGTTTGTAGGATCGTTCTACTCGCGTTTGTGGATAGGCAAAAGCAATCCATGAATGCGAGGAGAAGAAAAAAACGTACCCGCAACGCATCCAGTATAGCTCGTCCACGCGATTCGCGGGTGGGCTTGGTCGACTTGACGACAGATGCAAAGAGCCACAACGCTTGGTGTGGGTATTCACGAATGACCTTGCTGATGATCTTGGACAAGACTTGATACACTTTATGGTTGCCATGTCCCACCCGAGACACGATTTGAGGGAACGCCGTAAACCACTGTGCTGAAGGCTGCAGAGCGTGTAGGTTGGCATTAAACAGAAACGTACCTTGTATCCTGGGACGCTTTCGACCGCTTGACATATAGCACTATGAATTTTGGAGAAGATGGCATGCGCCGAGAGTTTTGGATTCTCCCCAAGATCCAACCAAAGCGTAAGCATGCGTGGTATCACTTGATAAACGTATTTCGAACCCAAGGCCACCGCTTTGGCATAGTTCCTGACAGTGTGCGCGTTCATGCGAATGACCCTTTAGAGCGACATTGACTTTGTTACACTCGAGGTGAAAAAATAAAAGAAAATCAAAACGTTTTCATACCGTTCGTCATCTGGCGCAGAGAGCTGCTTCAACGATTGGTCATGAAATCTTCCGAGATGGTACAATCCACTCTCCATCATTGCACCCTGGTTCGAGGCGGTCTGAAATGCTTTCAACAGGTGCGTTGGCTCGTATCGATCCGACTCGCTCATCCAACGCGCCCGCAAAATATGAGCCTAACAAATACTGTCGTCCTTGGAACGAAAAAGAAAAAAGAAAGGAGCTCACCTTGGCCCTCATCCGTTTCAATTCAAAGCCGTTTTCCGCCGTCAAGTCGATCATGTCCGCATCTTCTTCCATCAGACCACCCAAACGCATCGAATTCTCAAGCTCCTGGAGGGCGCGTAGTGGTTCGCCCGTCGCCTTGACGAGCTTGGCGCTCTCCATAAAGTAGAACCGGGCATTACTTTGTTGCGCTTGGAGCGTGGCAGAATAAGCGGTCTGCCATTGCTTAGCTTTACGCGCAATCTTGGCGCTCGCGATCCACGACTGGCCAATCTCCTTGCTGATCGAAGGCGTCGCATTGGGACTAGAAGAACAAACGATCGTCAAATCTCAGAGAGTCCGTGAATCACAAAAAAAAATCTAACCTTAGCGCTAGTACCGTACGCCGCATACTCAAAATTGATTGTCGGACACGGAAATTAGGGAGTGTAGCATCAAATCGAGCAGCAAGGGAAGTACCAAGCGACTTCATCGCCTCCCGCCGACTTTGCGATCGGGGAACGGTCGAAGAGATGGCATCGTAAATGAGCTCCATTTCGTGGATCATATGCAAGTCCAATAATGCATCGTACGACTGACGGTATCCTTTGGCTCCGGCCGCCATGATGGGAGCACCCAACACGGCACGCGCATTGGATAATGCAATGGACACGTCATTGGCGTTGCTCGCTCGCATGGCCAGGAGAACGCGGGCTTTCAT
The DNA here is from genome assembly GCA_038089255.1 of Austroboletus rostrupii. Taxonomy (NCBI): domain Eukaryota; kingdom Fungi; phylum Basidiomycota; class Agaricomycetes; order Boletales; family Boletaceae; genus Austroboletus; species Austroboletus rostrupii. The sequence continues at coordinate 8,439 of JBBPKM010000700.1, read as the reverse complement.
GACGTACGGCGATGTCAACTCGTTGTTGGCAGTAATCTGCTGAAGATCATCCCAAGCACCCATCATCCAAGCGCTTTCAGCCTGAAAGCCCGCTAATGCAGACTCCCAGTCTGGATTTCGGACAAGTACACCCCGTACGTGTGTCCTCAGTGTGTCTGAAAAGAAGAGTACAAGCACTGAGCTTCATCCTCGATGGAAACATCATGGCCATGCACTAACCATAATGTCCGAGATTTCTCAGACAACTCAGGAGACCCAAGTGGAACTCGAGATTGTCCGGTGATTGCTGGAGGCGAACCTCCCAGCAACTTTGGGCAGCCGACCATTGTCCTGTACTCTCGTGCTGTCGAATCTTGTGCTCGAGTGATGGCGAGAGAATGAGCATCGATATCCCCTCCATTCCGTCCGGTTCGTCGAGGTGGGCATAAATTTCATGCAGACGCTCATAGTGGGGACTGAGCTCCTTGGCTGATGCGGGCGTCGCCCGCTCTCGAAGTGCCATGATCTGTCGTTCAAAGTTCATCATGGACCTCGCATAGGCCTTGCATTTAAGGGCAGCTTGAGCCATCAGATCATGGTTGATGCTAGAGAGCAATGAGTCGATTCGAATGAGCTGCTCTTCACTCTCCAACTCAGCCACACTTGCTCGTGCGCGCTTGTTGTTTTCCGTTTTCTTGGAACTGATGTCTTGACGGAGAATGCGCACGTATTTGCTCACATGATCAAGCAATGTAAATACGACCTAACACGCCGTCAGCGGCAATCGACGTCGCAGAACAAGCCAAACCTGAGCACTGAGGAATTTCTTGTCCGCACTCGAAGTACTCCGTTCGTCGACTTGATCCTCGAGCACACCCAACAATTCTTCCCGTATGTCTTCGACGTCCTTTTCTTCCCCAGACAACAAAATATTGAGCACGAGATGAGGTAATAAGTGATGTGCCACGCCAACGTCCTTGTTCCTCAGAGCCGGCCGCAAGACGCTAAAGATTCTTTGCGCGGTCTCCCCGGACGCTCTTGAAATGAGGCACGTTGTCCACAGTTGAAGCCATTCCCGATACGTGTTTTGCCGCGGATAAATCGGACGCGCGGGCGGCACGACCGGGTTCTCGATATTCTGAAACCGGCCCTCCAACATAGGGGTGACAGTCTCGAGAATGTGTTTCGGAAGACTACTCCACCGGTTGCGCACTTTGACCGGAACCGGGACCGTACTCTTGGGCGCTACGAGCGCGGACGTGAAACCGCAGAATCGCAACAGTTCTTGAATGCTGTAAGAGAGACGACCCTGGTATTTGATATCGCTTGTGGAGCGAAAAGTACCGACGAGAACGTCCTTGATGAGATGCATGGCAAATAAAACTGCCTCGCCCTCGTCCGTGAAATTGCTCCGCACGACCATGCGCGAGTCGTTTGAACCGATCTCACAGCGATCCGGATCGGCAGCTCCTAAGATACCCATACATTCGAACGCCAGTAATCGCAGCCCTTCCATGTCGTCCCCGTCGCGAGACGCAATGTGGAACAACGATGATTGTATCCTTCCGACCAACGGATCAAAAGCATCCCCAGACGCCAAGTTCTGAACAAAGTGCGGATGGTCCACCAACATCAGCGTTTTCAGCTCTCCCAGGAAATGTAGGGTGATAGCATAGTTGTCGCTGTTCAGTTGTGCTAGAATCTTTTGTAACTTCTCTCGTGGATCCCACGAAGCTCGAAGTCGCATGAGTTCCTGATGAATGTCTGCTAACTCGGGGATATTCCTCAGGTCAACAACTTCATCCAAATGTCTTCCGGACAAGTCGCCAATGTCAAACACGATGAAGCGAAGGCATTCTTTCGCGGCCTCTCGAGCAGTAGGTGATAATGAGGGCCACAGTGACGCAATGGTCGCGCTAGTAGCCACGATGTGCGGCCCTACGTCCTGGGGGGCGAGGTTCTTGAGAAATATCGGCCAGGTCGCTAGCGTGACGTCCGTCAGCTCGGGAATTAATGACATGGTTTGGAGCGTAGCCATGATCTGTACCCATGAATAAAATGATTATTTTCAAAAAGACCAAAGCATTACCTGGGGCGCAACGCTTGGAAGAACATCGCGAACTTGCACAATCAACGCGCCAAATGCTCGAATGATTTGTCGCTTTACTGGAATCGTCTTCTTCCCTCGAATATCCTGCAACATTTCGGTCATGTAAGACACGATGCCTAACAAGTTGCTCTTGAGCAACTGAACCATGTTCGCATTGCCATTGTCTAAACTCTCCGAGTCGAGAGACATCACGCGCCCCACTTTTCGCAGTGCACTGATAGCCTTGAAAACAGAGATCATCGGACGGCCTTGCGAGCATCGGACAAACGTACCGAGGCTGCGTCATCGGCGTTTTCGCTCCCCAGAACAACCATTAAATCCGCCAATAGCGGCAGCAAGTTGCTATGAACAATGCTCCGAATGTCGATGGATCGGTGATTCACTTCATCAGCATCCGCCTTGGTAATTTTCACAATAAAATCGAGTGCCTGATTCGTCTGTCCAGGCCCCTGCAATTGAAAGAGGTGTGCAAGGATCTGGGATGCGTCACCGAAAAACAAGATGGATAACTTTTTACCCAACTCGCTCGCGATCTCTTCCAGCACTCGAACCTCGCGCTCGGCGAAAAGGTGGGGCAGAACGTGCGGCCGTGTAATGGATAGTAAACTGTTGGGGTAGACACCCAAAAACTGACAAAGTTCTGCAAACAATTCCGGATTCGTGCACTTGCGAGCGACGACATATGGCGCGATCCGAGGTAGGAAAGGCGATAAAAACCCCTGGGGCGGCTTCTTGAGCCGCTTTGTAAGTTCCAGCAACTTGATAGCCACATCAGTTGAGCCTTGCGCCATGTCTAATTGTGTAACTCGCCTGTATCGACGCGGTGCTCTTCAACACTGGGTTATGCTCGCCAAGTTGTGAGACGAGGTGATAGACGGCTTCTTCAAGCACTTGCGGATGCGCATCTCTGCAAGATCATCGGTGAACGTCGATGAATCATCTCCAACGGACTCACGCAGCAATTAGGCCGAGCGTAATCAAGGTCGTCTCCTTGATCGCACTCCGGGCCCCCGTATGAAGGAATCGGACGAGGTGGAAAAACAAATCTTCAATCTGTATCCACCCTCCTTGGTCGTTGGCACATACTTTGACGAGATGCGCGAGAGCTTGACTTGAAATGGATGAGGACACCTCGCCTAAATCCGAGGAGCACATACCCTGCCAATAACCTCGAAGACCTGTCCTTTTCCGAGACCCCGCGCTGAAGCAATTCCACTAAAAGCGTGCAATTTCCGGCAAGCAAGTCTGCTGCATAGTGTCGTACGACAATTAGGATGGCCCGAAACGTACTACCGCGAACAAGTGGTGTCACTTCTTTGACGGAACCGACGAGAAGTTCGTCAAGGAAGACAAGGATAGACTGAATCGGCGGAACACCTTCGTTGAAACAGAAACGCACTTGCGTGACAATAGATGACGTGTAATCGGCAATGGCTCTTCGGACGTCAGCCGGCCTTGAAGTGAAGCTAGGAGATTGTTATCCCCGATAAATGAAGAAGAGCGCCGAGAGATCGCTTTTACCTATGCGAGCTGATCTTCTTGAGCGCTTCGAAACCGCGCCTTGCAAATGCGGTATCGGATACGGCAACATTATTCGTCCATTCAAGTTCCCGCGGATGAACGACAGCTCGCAGAGCCTGTGTCGCCCGACCGCGCCAACCGACCAAAGGTGCCGGTGAAACTTGTGCGACAACTCCTCCCGCGTCACTGCCTTGCAATGCTTCTGCATTTCTCACGATGTCATCGCGGTCACTATATGATTCGTTCCCCGAGAAGAATTGCTTGACGGCCTGCAAAACGGCGCCATCTAATTGATAGAGATATTGGCGTAAAAACGTGGATCCAAGAGCCTTGTACGATCAGTCGCCTCGGTTCCACTTCAAACACACGAAACATACGGACCCTGAGTTCCATTCCAGCTTCTCCCCATTCCTCCCTTGTCAAGATACCAAGGATAGCAGTTGCGTGAAACGAGGTCAATCTCAGACAACTGTCTCCTTCCTTTGACAAAATGGAAGCCAGCTCCCTCACAGAGGGGCGGGATGAATTCTTGGGACCTTCCTCCAGCTTATGAATCAACAGACGGGGAAACAAGGTCCCAAGAGCATCCCGGAAGCTCGTACCCATTGGAAGAACGACCTGCGCAGCCTGAAGGGTTCGAATCAAACACCGAGATCGCACCGCGTCCGATGTCGGGCAACTAAAACAAAGATCGAACGTCAGAGGAAGGATACGTGCGGTTCGCCGCAAGAGATCGTGGGTGAAGCACTGAGAACTTCCCGACTGTTGCAACACTTTAGATGCGATATGCGCAGCGACGCTGCAAAAGACGACAAGGTGGGATTTGCTCGGAAGTCTGATGATATCCGTATTGTCTGAAGGAACCTACGTCCGGTCTTAGAACGTAACTCGAAGCAGTATACATGTGGAGAAATAGATATCCTACAGGCGTATCTACTTTCTTGGATGGTGCTCGCTTCCAATGAGGGGTCGAATAAAACTGAATGTCCAAGGGGAAATCGCTCTGTGGTGTGTTCAAAACATCTGCACTAGCGTGAGGCGAGCACGGGACCTCGGAACATGCCATGGCTCACCGCACGCCAACCCGAGCATGTCTCCCAAAAGTGAATGCGCCGTGACGCTCTGAGGGGTCTCCCTCTGGTACGGAGGAGCGAGGAGCTGGTTCAGAATGTGGACTAGAATGTTGGTCGCCTTGGAGTGCAGCGTGGTCGGATCCAAGTGGTCCGCCAAGTTATCGTGGGCCACATCAAGCCAGGTCTCGGTCGACAGGCAGAGCGCAAAAAGCCTCACGAAGAGCTTTTTCATGAGATCCTCCCCGTCACACCAGATGGGCCGCGACTGGTGAGAAACATGATCCAATACGTCCAGCGAGACGTGCGTGAGCGTGATGCGTTCGTTTGTCGTGCCCTGCTTGATGGACGTAAAATAAGGGAAAAAGCCGTAGACCTGATCAGCGAGACCTGATATCATGGTAATCCAGGAGGCCCTGCCGTCGCCACTTGTCGTGGGCTTTTCTGTGAGGGACCTCAAGAACTCCAGGAGCTGCTTTGGAGCGACGGCCGCCCTGCCGTCGGGCGTCTGAAAGGTCGGCGGAACACCACTGGATGGTGGGTCGTTCATGCAGTCGTGGAGTGCGAGAGAGACGCGTCGCGTAACGCGACAAGCAACGAAGTGTGTAGCCAAATTAGGAACATAAACCTAAACATTACTTGCGACCAGCACGCCGCTTCTCTCTCGCTTTTTCCCTGTCCATGGCCTTTTGTTCCGCCCTCTCCGTCTCCAACGAGCCGACAACCTTGTTCATGCGCTCCCTGTATGTCCGATCCTTTTCCATCTGTTTCTTGTGCTCCACAGCCGCAAGGAATTTGGCATCCTTGCGCAGTTCCCGAATAGCTCCTTTGCGCTCCTGCTTGAGTTGATACCGTAGTTTCGACGCCTCGTTACGTTCGCGATCTGGGTCTTGTCGCCGCAGATACGATGACGAGCTCGTCTCGAATTTGGGGATATATGTCGGAATCGGGATGGGTTTGTGAGCTTGCAATAGAAGCGGTTTCCGTGACTGCCGAGAAAACTTGAGTAGACGTGTTATCTTGTCTTCCAAGGAGGTCACCCGCGACTGCCAACCTGTGAGACTCTGAAACTTGTGACCGACTCGGAGTCATACCTGGAGGCCCTTGGGCAACTGTCCAAGTTCTAACCCCGAGAGGATGAGGTTGATCGGCTCGAACAATTCAATAAAACCGTCTAGTGGTTTGTACATGTCAGCAAACCGTTCCAGTAAACCGAGAGCCACCCCAAGAGCGTCGACTTTAGATTGTTCCGTAGGATCCGCGGACACCATGTGCAGCAAGTCAGGATTTCGTACCCCAAGGCACTTGGCGTCTGTTCCGTCAATAGCCAGTGTCTCGCATAATGTGGATCGCAAATCCGGGCATGGAAAACCGCCGGGTAACGACTTGACGTTTGTGAACACATGCGGCGCGAGATGCAACGTGGCGTTAATCAGGAACGTGATAACCTCTGGGACGAAGCGCCTCGACAGAGATTCGTATTGCAGGAATAAAGTGGATAGAAACAGCCCACTCGTGAGGTCTCTGAATGACCTTACCCGACATAATCCGAGGTATGCCCCCATGAGAAGTCGCGTTGGTGAAACGACTGGATGGCGCATATCACTGGTCGGCCAGATCATACCTATCACCCGGAGGAAGATAAGTTCGGAGATTCCGGGCCACGTCCTCGCGTCCGGTTCTAAAGCCCCGCTCGCCAAACCGTGTTTGAGATTCTTATACATAAGAGCAAGCTTCTCCACGAAATACTCCGCCGATTCGGTGGGATACGATCGACAGAGTGCAAACAAGTGCGGAACCAAGGTGGATAACAACTTGCTTCTTGGTGATGGCGGCGATGCTAAATACAGTATATGATCAACCAGGACCCTCGCTAAATTCTATAAGCAGAATGAAGGCAAGAAATAGTGATTGTCACTGTTTCCTTACCTGTAACTTGAGTTTGTTGTCAGAACCTAAGCTGTGGTGGTACAGCGTCCGAATCCTTTGTACTACCGTTGGAACATCGGAATCCGGTAGACCTTGTACTATCTCGAGGAATTCTTCATGGCTCTCGGGCGCAGGGAACGTATACGGCAACTCTTGTGTGGCACTGGCAGACTTGATCGATCGCTGGGCTGTTTGTTTCGTCCTCGTTTGAGCGGCATCTTCCTCTTCCGAGTCAGACTCTTCGTCGCCACTCGGTTCCCCGAAACCACCAAAGTCAGCTTCTTCATCGCCGTCTTCCATACTATATTCTTCGTCATCTTCGTCGGATACAAACTCATCCGACTCCGCACCAAGTCCAGTCCCAATGCCACCAGATAATTCATCCTCGGCAAAATCATCATCGAGATCATCACCTCCGCGAGGGCGTTTCTTTCGCCGTCCATCGGCGTCTTCCCCGTCGCTGTCCACATCTTGACCCAACATGCGCAATCTCCGTTTTCTCTCTGCCTTTTCCAACGCCTCCTTTTGCTCCAGGGCTAATTCTTCCTCTGTTTTTGTTCTATCTTTTGGCTTTGCACGTTTATCAAAGACGAGCTCGCGGACTTGCTTGTCATAATCAATCGTGTCATCGTCGCTTGTGGCCGCGGGCGCAGCGTCAAACGCGTCGTTTGTTGGATTGGCCGCGTATAGAAGCGTCTTGAGCGAGTCAAAGTCCTGGTCGAGTTCATGTCGCATATTTTCACCCTCTTCCTTTTCCATCTGACGGCGCATCTATGCCAAGCGGTGTCCAGTGAACAACCCTTTCAGCGAACAAACACATACCTTGTGCGCCTTGCTTTTAGCAATGACTTCGGACATGACTTCGGCTTTAGACTTTCTACGCTCCGGCTACCAACAAGTCAGTTAGATGACCTGCGCGAGAGACCATGTCATACCTCGCCTTCCTCCTCCTCATTATCATCATCATCATCACTGAACCCACCAAAGTGGACCTTTTTGACGGTATCATGACCGAGTTGACCTTGTGAGATGAGATGAGATGATTGCACGCGCTCCCTTGGATGTCGTGGGATGCTCACTTTCGTCGTCCTCGTCCACGGGCAACAATACATCGTCAAAGTCGTCCATTTTGGACAAACTCTGACCATAGTGCGTCAAATCCTCCTCGTTCTCGAGATTGAACACAGATGCCTTGGAGGCACGCTGCCTCTCCCTGGTGAAGCGCTCCAGCATACGCTCTTCGAGTGACATTCGAGGATCGTTTTCACCGAACCGTCGGTCGACGACAGCACCGACGCGTCCCCTCTGTTCGATCTCCTTTAACAACAACTTTTCTCTCTGCATGGTATTAGGTGATCAATACAAGACACGCCCCGGCGACGGAAGAATCTACTTGCTGCATGCCAGCCTGCTTGCTCTGCGCTGGTCGCCCTGTTGCACCCTTGATCTTTCGTCCGCCGACATCGTGCTTGAGCCGGGTGACTTTGACGTCAAACGGGTTCAGTTTCTGCTGGATCTCGTGCAGCTTGGCAGCCCTTTTCACTTTAGCGTGTCCGGTCAACGGAGTAGACTTTTTTTTCTTGCCACTTGGCCTGTCGAGACCGGCCTGGGTTAGGGCCGACTTGAGCTGGGAGAGTTGGGACTTGCGAGCCATGCTCGTTCGGGAGGAAGGAGTGACTGTCGCGCGTGACATGTCACATTTAGTTGCTCCCGGCATATCGCTCTCGGGTTTACCGCCACTATCACTAATCCTTCCCCATTCTCCTGCCCGAATCTAAGAGATCCCATGCTCCTTGTTCGCCCCGGTAATCCCTGGCCCGGTTTTTCTCG
>JBBPKM010000699.1:0-12509 GCA_038089255.1 Austroboletus rostrupii | reverse complement strand
CGTTTTCCTTGTCAATGTCTATGTTAGGTAATGGTCCGATGAACCAATGACGGGCAGAAAAGATCCAGTAACCAGACGCGAACAGAAACATGAACATAATGATGATTACCGCATAGTCTGTGACGGGTTAGTATCTAAAGAGAACGAGAACAGCCAATGGGTAGTGGACGCACTCATCGTCTGCGTGCTGGGATTCTGATATGTCAAAGGAAAGAGTAGCATCACTACCATGAAAGCGACCCATACGACTGCTGTCCATCCAATCAATCTGGACCATCGTCCGAGATGAAAAGGTCCAGGCACAAACTTGTCGTTTCCGGACGTAATGCGGAAATAGATTGGGGTTACATAGGAGATATCGATCCCGATCACGCAGGCACTATCACAATGTTAGATGACAAACAGATCAGGGCAAAAAAGAATTGCGAACGATGCAAGCGAGTTGAATCCCGTCGCTGAAAAGGAAAGTAGCCCACAAGTCGCCGAGGCGAGAATAACAAACCAGACCGCGTTCACGGGTGTCCGAGTACGAGCATTGATTCGTTTCCACCAGCGCGATCCAGGTAGTGCATTGTCCCTCGAGAATGCAAATACAACTCTGGACGCATCGATAGTTTGAGAACATCCACACAAGTACTGAATAGTCTCAAATGTCAGCCAGCATGATGTGCGAACCGAGAGTGAGACAAACCTGAAGTACAGCCACCGACCACCAGAGCACGAGAGTACCCTTTTTTCCGAGGACGTTGAGGAATACATCTCCGATCGGTAATGCAAACTTGGATTGCACGGTGTCCGAGACAGAAGCAGTAGCAAAAGATACCGCAATGTTCATTATCCAACCGAGGATTTCGGCTCCGAGGACCGCGACCATGATAGAGATCGGGGCTGCCCAGGCAGCATTTGACGTTTCTTCTGCTATATGCACTGCGGAATCATCTTGGGACGATCAATAAACCAGGATACACCACTCTGGGAATGCTTTTCGACCTACATCCCGTCAGACACCACATTGGTTCCGAAAACGACAGGACAAACACCCAGATGTCTGCTCTAGATCAGCACGCATAACCACAGTCTGAGAGAAGAGACCCACTATTCGACCAAGTAGTGTTGTTTTCAAACATTGTGAATGCGTCCTTAGGAGAAACAAGGCCCTTGGAGCAAGCCAAGAGCGATACAGTAGCGCCAATCGTCGTCACCACTTTGGTTGGTTAGCACTGAAAATTACCAGCAAGATGGTCACACACGTATAATGATGAACGACAGCACTGTCATCCGAGCCAGAATTCTTGTTCCAGAAGAACAAAGGATGGCTTGGGATATATGTAACGCAAATAATATTCCGTATGTCGCTCCAGAACCCAACACAATTGCGCCATCTGTAGCTATTGCAATGCCAGTTGAGATTAGGTCGGTACTAAGCCCACGATAGAATGAATGGCACGGCAAAGTAAGCAAGAAGTAATACCGACCACGCATAGTTTATGGAACAGATGAGAGTCACTTGGCCAGTGACGTTGGACCATCCAGTAATCCAAGAAGCGAGTGGAGATTGCTTCTTTGAAGCCATCTTTGCAGAAAAATAGTAAAGCCCTGCACTTGTCCTATTTGAAAGGATCAAAACGGAGTGGGTTCCTATTGGTAAAAAGACACACGGCATGGATGAAGCTAATTCGGCCATGGAAGCCGCAATACATGTCACGAATATGCAGGGAATGAACCAACCCCATACCATGGCTATGTGCCCACCTAAAATCATTCGCGCGGGGTGGAAAATGGTACACAAATCATTACCTACCTGCTAAGAGAGGGTACGAATAACCACTGATAATACCACAAGAAGGGGCCAAGATAGTAAGAGAAAACGATATCGTCGCGAAAAGCTGCGGATTAAACACCAACGGTCAGCATACATCGACAGTCATCTCGTTGCGCACGAACCGAAAATTCTCTCTTGAACTCGCTTTTGTAGCCAAGTTTTCTCAGCAACGCATCATCTACGCGATGGATAGTAGCCAGCGTGTCATTCTCAAACTTGAGGTCGGAATCGATCCCCTTTGAGTTATCCATTTATTGGTGCGGGGGAAAGAAGATGGACATTTCTAGTCGAATGCTCATGATTTTATTATGCAATGGAACAAGATTGGGGCCGAGATAAGGACAGGCCATGAGTCGATGGAGCAACGCAAGGCGGTGCTGAGCAGAACAACCTCTCCCTGTTTCATCGATGGGTTGAACCACTCATAACTCAGGCTAGTCACACCTACCAGGCTGCACCATCCACCCGCCCACAAAACATAAATTTTCGTGTTTGCAATGTGTCTGACAACGAGGGTAATGCGAATGGAAAGTCGACGGCGACATCACTGTCGAGAAGGCTGTTCTGTTGACATGGAAAATGCATTGGAAATCAGGCACTGCCTCAAGGAGGTGTCACTAATTAATTGCCCGCCCTCAAAGTTTCGAGTCGGTAACTCGACAGGCAAGTAGCACCAGGCTCCCAGAACCAGAAAAACAGAATGGGAGAGCGCAATAGCCTCGGCATCATTTCTGTGTACCAGTAGCCCACGCGCTTAAAAAGAAAGAAAAACTTGTTTTTTCGAGACAATCAAGATAAAGAAAACGTTGGCACTCACGTGGTAGCCATTGACAATCACCGTGGCCGAAGTCGCAATCACATAGTAAACATCATTATGTAACAAAAATTCGATTCTTCCGGCCTTCGGAAACTTGACTCCATAACCCAGCGACACTGGGGAAGGTGTATTCATATCTTCCCCTACCCGCATTCATGGAAGGGGTGGGTTCACCTCTCGTTCAGAGAGACAGAACTGCAGCACATACTACTGATGAATAGAGATGTAAAAGTTTCTGGCAAAAAATCAAACATGACCGGTTCTATGATGCTAATGAGGCTAGGTTAACAACAACCAGCCTGAGGATTGCCAATCCCACTTCAAGTGCAGCACGTAGCATGTGGGACAGCAAATCACTTGGTATGTTAGCTCGCTTAGAATATACGCTGAATACCATTTCCGAGGCTGTTTGGGTTTAAATTTACTACTGCCCAATCTTGAGAGGTGCGTGTTGATTTCATTTATGTAAAGTGTGACAACAGTGGGTTACATGCTAACAAACGACTGCGGATTAAAGCACATATACAATGTCGTCAATAGCTCAAGGAAAGACCAAACTAATCGACACTAATCTTAATGCTCTCCTTGTCCTCCATCTTTGGAGCCTTCAGCGTGAGGACTCCGTCAAGCAATTTTGCTGAAACTTTCGAACCATCGATTGCTTGAGGAAGCCAAACAGTTCGCGTGAACGATGACGACCCAGAGTAAAGACGTTCAGCGGCCAATTGGCTCGACGGCTTCTGAGAGGTCACTTCAACGGCTCCTGCTCCTGGATCGCCGTCAAGTAATGAACTATATCCAACTATTGTGCTCACCTTCGCCGTGGGAAACGCTGCCCTCGACAGCCTGAGCAGCGGACTCGGATATCTCGGCCAACTGGCGACCGTGCGTTTTGCCATGAATAGTGACACAACGACCACTATTGCCAACGGTGATGTCGATGTCGTCCTTTTTGACGCCAGGTAGCTCCGCCTCCACGATATATTTGTCCCCTTCCTCTGTCAAGTCCAGAGCGGGATGGACGGTACTAGGGGATGTGAACGAGAAAAGCGAGGCTGGGCTGCGGGGAAAGCAGATAACAGGGGCCCTCACCAGAGGGTCTTCAAGCATGCGGAACATGGGCCTAAATTCGTGTAAAAGTCTGCCGATGGACATGGTTGAGACTAAGAAATCGATATGTTAAACTTTCGAAATTTATAGGTGTGTATCCTCAGACCTATGACGTCGCCACTCGGCATTCCTCGATCTTTCTGGAAGTAGTGCTCGGGGTCCGGGTTCCAAGTCTCCAAGGTTTATGATACACACAAAGCCAAATAACTAGCTACGCTCCGGGCCATTCGACAACCCACTGTGCTAGCACGGAATGCTCTTGGTCATCGTCGTCCTCAAACTTAAGCTTGTACATCGAGACGTGTGGTGCACCCTGTAACAAACCATTGTCGTGAACGTTTGGTAATATTGCCACATCGCTACGTACGCGACCGGATGGCTGAAGATCTTTTGGTGATGCTATCACCTCAGCACGGTAGAAACAGCTTGTATCGGGATACAAAGCCATAACAGTTGACCCAGCTGGGAATTCTTGATACGCATTTGGATGTGATGCACTGTTTAATGGTGCGCTAGGGTCAGGCAACGGAATAATTGCTCGCAGTGTCGTGTTATAACATTGCCCGGGCTGTCCATCTTCTTGTGGTTCCACGTCTTGAACCTCATATCTACCAAGGTTTCTAGTCGTACCACGCCCGGATGAATAGATTAACTAACCGATTCCTATCTTGATTGATGCATTTGGTGACGACCGCTAAAATCCACGTGTTTTCGTCCACATCCACGGTACTTCCATCTGCAGTCTTTCCAGCAGGCGGGTGGAAGGCAACCTTGCGGCCATCTTGTAGTGGTAGCTGCCTTGCCAATGCCTCTCTACGTGCTTTTGGCTCTCGAGAAAATGGAACCGCAGGTGATGGCCCAGTGGATCCTCGTACAGGACCAGTCGCCCCTACTCGTTGTGCTCCGGTAATGGGAGGAGTCACAGAAGTAGAAGTCGGTGATGGTGATGGTGGCCGTGGACGTTTATTGCGTTTCTCTATCGCGGAAAGTTGTTAGACGGAATGCACAGCACTCAGAAAAGAAACTTAAACCTTGTGGCAATGTTTCAGATGCCTTCCTAAGTGCGATCAAAACACTGACTCGTTCAATTGCGTCATTAAGGGCGCTATGGCAGGAATCATATTCGCCGTAGAACAATACTGCAAGAGACAAGTTCTCACCCTACTTCGTCTTCGGAATTACGGCGTACTTCTCTGAGAGCGGAAGTCAATCTCTTGCAGTTAGTCTTGAGGGTTTCGTAGCTCTCTGCTGCGAGCGAATCATCGGTTGGCCATACGGCTATTAGCCTATTGACGCGACCGATTGTCTCGATGCTATTTTCGTTAGCATAAATTCCAGAGAGTATCCCCAGCGATTTGCTTGCGTGAGACCAGTACTCTATCTCTGTTTGACAGACACATATATGATTGACTCGGAGAGGAAACGTGGGAACCTACCTTCCGAAGAGGCTGGGCGTGTTGAAGATCGTCTCCTATCCATGGCAAGAATCACGAGTAAAGAAAGATTCTGGGGCAGCTTAAAATGAGGCTACGCAATAATATTACACGAAACGTGGTGGGCCCGCACCTTTGTTGAACGGAAACAAGGGCCCAATGACAAGAGGTTGAGCGTTCTTAGCAAGGACGATCGCGGAGTTACTAAGTATGTACTGTATGTACACAATGCTGACTCATCACAAGTGCATGGGTCTTATAGTCGACACGTTCGGGTTTGCTGCTGTCGGCCGCGCTATTCGTCAGGCTACCGGTTTTTGTTTTCGTTTTGCAAATTTCGTGGCAGGATAGAACATACAAATGTAACTACATATACTACTGGCAGGAAGCCCTACGCGATGCAAGTAATGATAAAAAGTCTAGTACTAATCATTCTTTCAATGCCACGACAATGTTTTCTAGTGATGATGTTTTAACTGGGTCGGCTAGCTTTCGCAATGATACATCATAGACAACTACGAAGTGATAAGGTTCAAAACAGGTTGATAAATCAAGACAAACCTTCCTCGATCTTTTTGAGATCATACTTGAGACTATCAAAGCGTCGCCGCAGGCTATCGTTTTTTAGGTTAAGCTTTGATTTGTTAAATTTCGGGGAAAGCTGTTAGATATCGCAATAAAAGTACTGCAACCTGTTACCATGGAAAACCCAGCAAAGAGATCTTTTACGAAGTTCGATATGCGAATGGGTGCTTCATAGTCTCCAAGCGTCACTGCATTCACGGCAAGTCTTGACTAGAAAAGTGGGTCTCCGAAATGGTAGAAAATGGAAAGCGTTGTTTACCAGCTCGTTGACAAGGCTAATGAGCCCATGCAAATAATCCTCTACAGCTATGGAAAACCTATCGGACCAGTCTTCTTTTACTGGGGATCTATAAACAATAATTGTAGAGGAAGCGGTAGCATGCAGCTTACTTCCAAGCACTTCGCTCAGTTGCGAAAGCGTAACGAGCAGACCATTGCTTAGGTATTCCACTAGGGCCGCGGAATATATTGCAGTACGGAGGGAATTTGTCCATAAATCCTTCCAACGCCAAAATTGGTTAGGAGGAACAAGAGATGCGATGGCAGCATTGGTATCGTGGCAACTGCGCAGAATCGGTCGCACCGAATCGAGCAGCGGCGGGACTTGAAGTCAACAGGGTTAGATATCCACGTGCAAGGTGTGCAAAAGACTGACGAGAGTTTGTCGGGGTGGAGTGAATTTTGTTCAGGATCCCTACCATGGCGCGGGTTTTCTTGTCGAGATCAGATACGTGATCTTTGATTTTCTTTCATGGAGAGAGATGAACTTGTATCAGTAGTTGTATGTCCAAGCCTCACCTCTTTTATTTCGATGTCCTGTTCAAGGAGTTCGTTGAGATAGTTCACGTTGTGTATATCCATAGGTTTTGACTGGTACTGACTCGTGTCCAAGCCTTGGGCGGCTCCGGCTGTGTCCGTATTTGGTATCAGGTTGCGTTTCGGTACCAACCCTCTTACTATCTCTTCCATGTCTACCACCGTCGAAGTCAATGAAGTCAAGACTCTCCTATCCAGACTTCACGACACTCCTGTCAACTCGGCGGACAGCTCTGACAATGTATTAGCGCCTGTCTTCAACTATCTCATGAAGGTCCCCTCCAATAGCTCCGACAAATGTTACCACTGGTTTTGCTCTCGTGCAGACCAAGTCACTGTTGCTGCCGCCACCTTCCTTCTAAGGTTGTTCGCCTATAATAGCACAAGGGTGGATGAGTGGAAAACCAGGTTGATAGGCTGTCTGGCGAGTTGTGGTGCTTGCGTTAAATCCTTCTGTGAGGTCAAAGTCTCCTCTCGGTCGACGTGAGTCACTTTCATTCTTTTTTCCAAGACTATTTGGGAAGATTGAGGTAGATTGCATGCATTCTCATGATCTCCCCATAGTTAGACATGATGACGCCAGTATAGCTGACCGAAGAAACTAGGTATTTTGGTGCCTTTCCGGATGAAGTCCTCCGGAGATTCTACGATGGCTTCAATGAATGGGAGCTTCAATTTGTGAAGGGTCGTTTAACGTCGGTTCGAAACGAATCGTCAACTTTGCGCAGCGTTCCTCCTGGGGTAACATACCATGCCGTCTCTAATTTGCGCATCCTCCGGGATCCCGACGTCCTTGCAGCGATTCGCTCTCGACCACTAGTCTCAAGTTGGCCAACGGATGCCCCGCCTCCGGGACTGTTTATCCTCATGTTCGACGTATCTCAAGATGTGAGACAGTGGGCAAGGTCTTTCGTATCAGCTTGTTCTGAGGTTCCCATAGCCGAGGAACACTTCATTACCGACCATGAAACAGCCCTCAGAGCTGTACTTGATCTTATCTCCGGAACTACAAAGCAAGGTATCCCTGTTGGATTGCACTCTCTTTCACTGGAGGAGGACACATTTCCTATTAGCTCGTTTTCCTTGGTCTCGGATCTGAATGAAGTCTGGAACGGGTTTGGCCTAATTCTTCGTCAAATACCCACGAAAATTATTTTGCAACCATGCAGAGGAGGAGTTGACTGTCGAAGACTAGTTATGGGTCATTTGCATGATAGGGGTTCTCGTGCGTATCCTCGTCAACAATCTGCGGTCGGCTGACTTTTATTCAGATTTTCCACACATACTGAAGTGTATGCTCTTCCTCCTCAAGCGCTTAAACACCGGTCTATGGAAAGGAGAAGCACCTGAATTCCCGCAAGTCGTGTTCGATGCCGTCAAGGATAACCCAAGCTACGTGAAATTAATCGAGGAAACCGCTCCTTCAAATGAAAAACCCTGGTTTCTCTCGTGGTTTGGAGACTATTTATTATCGTTGAAGGATTCGGGCGTCTTCGGTGACGTGCTCGCAAAAATGATAGATTTACTTTGCGAGGAACTCCAACACGAAAGGTTTACGGAAGTCCGGCCTATGGTCATGATTGCTGCTATACAAGTCCGTTTCCATGCCTGATTTTTCCGACGGAATTTAACATTGATACTTCGTAACAGTTACTTTCATTGTTGATCCGTAAAAGCCAAGCTGAAGAACTGTCCCGTCATCGTCAAGCAATTTTAGGCGTCTTAGACATTCATGTCGATATTTTCATATCTGTCGCTTTCAGCCGCCACTATGCAGATGAAAAGTGGAAACATGCTCGCAGTGCTGCTCGTGATCTCGTGTCAACGAGTTTTGCACGAGACGTTCGGGAGATTGTTGGTGCAATCAGCGAATCTTGTGCATTTCTTGCTGGTACAAGAGAAACGTTCTCGGTATGCGCTGTGCAAGAGCACATGTGGGCGAAGACGTACGAATCCTTGCAGACAAATGACGTGGATGGTGCTACTTGTCTTCTCGATCTGGTCGCTCAATATGCTCATCTGAGCGTTTTAAACCCTCGCGCTTATAAACCAATTTTCTCCAAGCCCAATGCGCGGATCGCCTTTGATGCCATAAATCGCTCTCTACAGGTTACCAGACAAGGTTTCCTCGAGACTATCTCTAAATTTGCCAATTACAATCAACCATCCTTTTTACGCGACGTTCTCCATCGCCCAGACGTCGCAAGGAACGTCATGATCCTCATGTTGTCTCCAATTGATGATATTCAAACTGCTGCCAAGACCCTGGTTGGGCAGGCTTTCGATGTAGACGTCCGGCTCGATTGCTTTCGTGCATTGCTCTTCAATCTACCAGACCCCTCCATTTCCGCTATTTTCGCATTCCTAGAAAAGTTTGTACGACATGCACCTTTGGTCACTGAAGCATGCAGCCTATCAAAGTCACTTGTACAGTGTCTCACGGATATCATCGAGGTGTTCTGTTCTACCCCCGACGGCTTGCTTCATTCGGATGTGTACCTGCGTCCCCAAGATTTGCAAGGTCCTGCTGCTCAAATCCCTCAGTTATGGATGCTCATGACGCAGTCGATCACCGTGATATTCAAACGAACTCCGCTCTGGGCGGACTATTTCGAGATACCCGACATGACGGTGTGGATGCGAGATGCACTTATTTTTGGTCGTGATATGCTGGCACAGTGGAGGGTGATGGAAGCTGCCGCCGTCAAGTTCGCAGAGGAAGGAGCAAATTTGTTAACTAAGAAGCGATCCAGGTTATCCCGGATAGGAAAGCGGATGATGAGCGACCTCCAACCTGTGTTGCCTGAGCTTGCGCGGTGGCTTCGGCTTTCAGATGAAGAACTATTGCATCAGTCTTTCACCCTCGTCCAAACCGTCCTGGACTGTTTTCGGACCACAGGTGTGCCGCCTGCAGAAGCTGGTCTTGCGAAACTGAACAAACACGTGGAGGATTCTCGTAAAGCGACGAAAGGGACTCCAAGGACTCGACTCGACTCCGCTCGTATAGCAAAGCTCGAGGATGTTCTGGCAGCGTTTGAGAGCGACGACGACGACGTAGAGATAATCTCGGTGACAACTGCCAGTAGTCGCGCGTCGGCATCTGTCTCTAAGAATGCCAAACCTGAGCGCAGAGATGTGCAGACGATGCTCGAACCATTAGTTCGCAATAAAACAACCCAATCGTCCATTGTAGACCAGTCCAAGACGGAGACACCAGTGTTCCCTACTTTCCAAAGGACCCAAGCTTCCACTTCTGCTCCCAGTCGTCTACCTCCTGTCCGTGATCCAGCGCCAAAAGCACCAAGGGTCGTGGATTCGTCCTCCAGTGATTCTGAATCTGATGCTGAGGGAGCAAGAGGCCTGGCTGCCCTTGCCAAATTCCAGAAGTCGCCCAAAATACAGAAGCCTGCTGAGAGACGTCAAATCAGAATGATTGATGTCACAAATTACAATGTGCAAAATGCAATGACGCAGCGGATTCAACGAAGGGACGACGCGCGCAAGAGGGCCATGCGGCTCAAACCAGATATTTCTGGACTTCATCGTGCTTTGCTGTCATGGAATTATGATCACGATGGTCCTGACCCTCCCGCACATGGAGTAAAACCGCAGCTACTTCACGTTCCAAACAAATTTACAGACCATCGCCAGTATCTGAGCGTATTCGAGCCGCTGTTGTTACTCGAATGCTGGGCTCAAATTATTCAATCAAAGGAAGAGACTCAGGCATCGTATGACTGCAAGATTTGTTCAAAGCAGTATACAGACGACTTTATTGATCTCGAGGCTGCAATTTCTGAGAATCTTCAGAAAGATTGGCGCTTATCCGAAACGGACGTCGTTTTGCTCCGACATCCTTCTGGCAAAGCCTCACTTCTTGCCAAAACAGTGACATACCGCACTGCTCAGATCGGCGCACAAATGACTCTGCGATGTTTCATACCGGGTGGGGTCGATCCTGGTTTGCAGATAAATAGCGTTTGGAGTTTGAAGAAGGTGTTCAGGTATGGTTAGTATTATTATCTGGGGGCCGTGTGAGTAACGCCAATCTTTCTGTAGTTTAGCTACGCTACATCGTGAATATAGCGCCTTGGTGGCTCTGCCTTTTTACGATGCCTTCCAGTCTATTATGCATCCTCGTGTCTTCGCTATGCCACATCTGGAGAAGTATGATATTGATCAAGCAATGTCAACCTACCGCGTTAACGAACCTCAGGCGAGGGCGATACTTAGTGCATTGCAAACCAAAGGATTTGGGTTGATTCAAGGGTAGGTGATGCGGTCGGTCCGTGTGGACTTGAGTCACTTGATTACTCAGATACCTTTTGTAGGCCTCCTGGAACTGGAAAAACATCTACTATATGTGGGTTAGTTGAGGCTTTCTTATCACAACGACCTCGCGCTACAACTACTATACACGCGGGCCGGAACTCTACGCAAGCCGACAAAGGTCCAGTGCAGAAAGTCCTTTTATGCGCCCCAAGTAACGCAGCAATCGATGAAGTTGCCAGCCGTTTGAAAGAAGGTTACCGAGGCAATCTGAAACGCGGGGAACCTATTAAGGTTGTCCGGATTGGCAGCGATAAAGCTATTGACATCAGCGTCCGGGATATCGCGCTAGACTATCTCGTAGAGCAAAAAATGAACGGCGAAAACGTACCGGATGCCTCCAACGATGCCGGGAAACAAATCGCAATGCTCAGGCAAGACATAGAATCAGTCAAACGCGCTAAACAGGCAAAGCTGGAGGAACTCGCCACGATTCAGAACAACACTGCGAGAACGCTCGCGATCGAGGAAGAGATCAAGAAGTTAAATTCTCGTCGTATGGCTCTGACTCAGCAGTTTGACCGTCTAAAGGATAAGCAGAAATCGGACAACCGAACGTTGGATGCTGCGCGAAGGCGCATGCGCATGGAAGTTCTGCAAGAGGCCGATGTGATTTGCGCCACGCTGGCAGGAGCTGGTCATGAGTCCATCGAACAGTTAGATTTTGAGATGATCATCATCGATGAAGCTGCCCAAGCTGTTGAGTTGACATCATTGATCCCTCTGAAATTTCATTCTCCGAAATGTATTATGGTCGGAGGTAAGGAATTGATATCGCATTTTGTAAAGTGAAATGACCTTTTTTCTTGCAGACCCTCAACAGCTTCCGCCGACTGTGCTATCTCAAGAGGTGTTGGCTCCCTGCTATTTTCATTTTGTTTTACTAACCCTTGCTAGGCGTGTAGATTCAACTACAACCAGTCGCTTTTCGTTCGCTTGCAAAGGCAACACCCAGATGCTGTCCATTTGTTGAGGTGAGTTTAACTTAACGTTGCAAGGTTTCTCTACCTAAATATCGCCCAGTATTCAGTATCGTATGCACCCAGAAATCAGTCAGTTTCCTAGTCGCTTGTTCTATCAAGGCCGTTTGCTCGATGGTCCTGATATGGCCGTCAAAACCAAACAATCCTGGCAATCTCATGCAAAGTTTGGCTGCTATCGTTTTTTCAATGTCTCACGCGGCCAGGAAGAAGGAACATTTGGCCACTCTATGAAGAACACATTGGAAGCCCAGACGGCTGTCTCACTCTATGCGAGGTTACGCAAAGATTTCATAGCGTTCGATTTCGACTTCCGGGTCGGCATCATCTCCATGTATCGTGGACAAGTGATCGAACTTCAACGGGCATTTGAAAGAAGGTTTGGACAGGACATTCGGGGAAAGATACACTTCAATACGGTGGATGGTTTCCAAGGTCAAGAAAAGGACATCATCATCCTGTCGTGTGTGCGTGCGGGCCCAGGCGTGCAGTCAGTTGGGTTCTTGGCTGGTACGATTTTCACTATCTTGAAATCTAGGCGCTGTTCAAATTTATTTGATCAGATGTTCGCCGAATGAACGTGGCTATTACCCGAGCCAAATCGTCCTTGTTCATTT
>JBBPKM010000698.1:0-12519 GCA_038089255.1 Austroboletus rostrupii | reverse complement strand
GAAAAAGAAGGGTGCAGCTTGTGGTGATGTAGATGGGCGAATCTTTCCCAAGGCTAGATTTTTGTCAAGGAATGTATCTTGGGCAACTCGTTCTTCCACTGTAAGGGGGTACAGTTTACCAATCTTCAGTTTGAAGGTGTCCATGAGATTGATTTCATGGTCACAGTCTTGTGATGGTGGCAGCGGCATATCTTCATCGGAGAAGACGTCGGTGTAAGCAGCGTACTGGGAAGGGAGGGTGACTTCTTCCTTTTTTGCATTTATGGCTAGGTCAATAGACGTAGTCAATGCTGCACAGGTAAGTGCTGGGTTCGGGATAAAATGTCTATTGGCCAACACTGTTCGGGATAGAGTGCAGAGCGGTTGGAGGTGTGCCATATCTCAGGCGAGGCATATCGTGCTACACCATACATCATCTTTGGTGCAGTTGAGGTAACTGAACAAATGTTTGTCTACTAGAGTGTCAATGTTGACATGCTTTGGCGAGGGTTCGTCATATCCTGGGTGGTGGAGGTCATATAATGCCACCTTTCATTGTTTTTCTTGTTCGTGTGCTGCTATGAGGTCTGCCAATTGATCTGACTCTTTTAGAACTTGTAGAGTCTTCCTCTTCCAATCTATCTCTGGTTTGGTGGCTGTTGGCCATGGAAAGCCAAGGATCATTGTTTCTTTTCCACAGTTCATGAGGTAGAAGTCTGTGGATCGTACGTATCCATTTACATTGATGAACAACGTAGTTTTGAACTTGATGGTTCCATTGCTGTTAGTTGAGGCATCGACATTTCAAATCGTGACAGGGGTTGGTAGGCATATTCGAGGGAGTTTTCGGGATCAAGCAAATTCCCAATCGATACAGGATACCTGAGCTCCAGAATCTACCAGGGCGGTGGTGGCGACGGCTTTGATGTTCATGTCAATGGGCATCATGATTTGAATGGGGATGCACATTGCTTTCATTGATACTGGCACAGAGTTACATGAGACATCTGGTTGGAGAGATACGTGCGTAGCGGGCGTTCTCCTGTTTAAAAACCCAAGTGGATTTTTCCTATTGTTTCATCATCTTGCATCTCAGAGATGCTTGCCTTGGTTTCTTCCTCAACCTTTCATATTGTTCGAGGCGGTGAAGTAGGATGGGTCTGTGTATTGTTTGGGCATGTTTGTACCGAGTGTCCTTTCTTTCAGCATAAGAAACACAACCCTTCCTTTCGACATCTCTCTTGTTCTTCCAGTGTTAATTTTCAGATAGTTACGACATTGACATCCATTGCATTTGGGTCCCGAGCTGGAGTAGTTTGTGGGTGGTAGGTGAATTGCATACCTCCTCGATTCCTATTGTGTGCGATCTCCAACAACCTTTCTTCAACGCCTGCGAAGTGTACAGCTTTGGCATACCATTCCGTGACTTTGTCAGGCATCTTTTCCATAGATTGGATTCATTGCATAAGCGGGACAGGAATTCCCATAGCAAAAAAGTTGATAAGGACCTGATCATCTGTTATTCCAGTAAGGGCAACCTTGCTTTGAAACATTGCGAGGTACTTTTGAAGGGCAGGGTTGTATCCGCCGTTTCGGTTGGTCATAATACGCTCGCAGGCAAGCCATGCCAGCGAGTCTCCTTTGATATCCGCATTTTCGAATGCTGTGCGGAAGTCTTTTTCAAAATCAGCCCAGGCTCCTAGAGAAAAGGTACCAGCTGTTAATTTGGCTTCTCTAAATATATCTGCCCAGGTGGCGGCGGTCCCCTTCTTCATAAAGGAGAGGGCGTAGGCAATTTGTTTATTTGGTGTTTTGTAGAGTTTATCGTTAACAGCCAAATACATTTGAACTGACCGTAGCCATGGCAGAGCACGAGCATACGATCCGTTGAAGTCCTCAGGGGTGCCAAGGCGTAGTTCCATAGGTTTTATGGCTGTAGTAGCGGTTGGGTTTGACATAGGGTTTTGCAGGTGCGGGTTAGTGGGTGCAACATTAGTAGGCGGGAAAGAAAAGATCCTTCCGGCTTGTGGTTGGGGTGTAGGACTTGGCAGGGTTCCTGCACGCAGTATAACAAGTGAGCAGCTGAGTTGCTGCTCGAGCTGCCAAAGTTTAGGGGCTTTGGTGTCAATAGGTTTGTCGGGATCTGTGGGTATTTCTCCCAAAGATTCAGACGTAGTCGAGGGTGCAGGGGAGTCCTGCCGATTTCGCCACGAAAAACGATTTGTCAATATGGTGGGCGATCTAGGCAATGCTAGTCGCGACGAAGGAGTTTAGTTCTTTTGTTACGCTTGTTCTGGGTAGGACGCAAGTGTAGCCTCGGATGAACCAAGTTCTGAGCGTAGACGTAAATAGCCCTGGTGAGAGGAGGCTCTTATTAGTAGCACAAAGGAAGCCTCCACTCAAAAGTAGGACGAAGACTTTGGTGCTTGATAATCCAACGGGAGAGAACGCTGGAGAGCAAAGTAAACACTTGGTATTGACCAAGGAGAACTAAACTAGAGTACAAGGTGGTCTATGTGGACAACTGATATAGGTATAGACATAGAGCACAGACCATAGATGTAAAAGGAAAACATAATGGCGACCGGGCTATTGCATGAGTAATGAATTGCCTGATGAGTAAAGAGAATGACGATGGGGGGAACCTGCTTTGGGCAGGCATGATGCCAAAGTAGTCTATATAAGGGCAATCGCAAAGGAAAATGTATAAGTCCGATAGAAAGGGAAAATGAATCGTAACAAAAGTGTAGTGGGGCTACCAAGGTAGGAACAAGTTGTAACACTATTTTAAAAGGATGCAAATTCCGTTGGATTCGGGCAGTCATTGTTTGCCAGGCTAGCTCGTGGGCAGTGATTGCTTCCTGTCGATCAACCAAGAGGGTTTTCAAGTGTTCTTCTACTGCAAGAACGTCTGTCGACGTTATTACTTCTGGGAGTGTAATTGGTTCAAAACCCATGATTAGTTGGAAGGGGGATTTGCCCATGACTGAATGGGGCCGATGGTTATGTACAAATTCCACTGTTGTAATGTGTTCCGACCATTCCGTTGGATTATTTCCACAGATGATTCGCAGATAAGTTTCTATTTCTTGGTTGACACATTCCATTTCTCCATCGGATTGCAGGTGATATGCCATGGATAGTGCTAATTTATAGTTGAGGAGTTTTCCCAGTTCCTTTGCAAATTTGGAAGTGAATTGGGGTCCTCGATCAGAGATGATCTTATCATAAAGTCCAAAGTGTTTGTATACTGAGTGAAAAAATAGCTGGGCTATGCCTTCTGCCATAACCATTTTCATTGTTGGGCAGAGAATTACCCCCTTTGTAAGGCCATGGTCGACCACAACCAAAAGACTATCAAAGCCATGCGAGAGAGGAAGACCGGTGATGAGATTGCAAGAGATTTGTTGGAAAGGATGTGTACAAGATGAAACAATGGGCAGGAGCAGAGGTACCATAGGATGGGTGTTGAATTTTAGTTGCTGGTACAAGGTGCAACCAATAACATAGGAGCAGACAAATGCTGCAAGTCCAGGCCACCAAAAATCTGCCGCGATGAGTTGACGTATTTTAAGGATGCCCAGGTGACCAGCTGTGGCATGATCATGGCAGTGGGCAACAATGGCATGGTGAAGAGCGATGTCTGGAGGAATATAAATCTGGCCATGGTACAGGAGGACACCATCGCGGTGTTGCCAGTCTGCCAGGCAAGCTTGGAGCAAGGCGGGGATGTCTTCATGGAGGGATTGTAATGTGGATAAGACAAGCAGGTCTGTTTCAGAAGATTCGGAGATTTGATTATGGAGTGTGATATCAATGAGGTTGATAAAAAGAGTTGGAGGTAGGAGCGTAACCTCTGTATTATCGGAGGAATCATTGGGACAACGATTTGGCCGACAGAATAAGGCATCGGGACCAGCAAGTTGTGTTCCTAGGACGTGTTCTATTTGGAGGTCATAGTCTGTGATAGTTAATAACCAGCATGCCTGTCAGCGATTTAGTTGTTGAGATTTCTTGAAATAAGTGAGGTTTTTATGATCGGTAAAGATGCGGACTGGGGTGCATGCACCAAGGAGATAGTGTCGCCAGGCTGTAAGAGCACGAATGACTGCGAGCAATTCTTGGTCATAGATATCATAGTTGTGTTCCATAGTGGAGAAGGTCTGGGAGAGATAGGAGCATGGTTGCCACTCACCGTTTTCATTTGTTTGGAGAAGTATTCCTCCCATGGCATATTTAGAGGCGTCTGTTGCAATAGCAAATGAATGGGCGGAATTGGGCATGTGTAATATGGGCTGTGAGGTGAAGATTTGTTTCAATTTGAGGAATGCTTCATCGCATTCTGGGGTCCATGACCAAGTATGGTCCTTCTTGGTAAGGTCTAATAGGGGTTGCATTATTGTTGAATATCCTGGAACAAACCTCCGATAGAAGTTGGTGAAGCCTAAGAACAAATGGACTTCTTTAGGCTTGATTGGGGTAGGCCAAGATGCAATACCCTCCAATTTGACCGGATCCATGGCTAGGGACCCTGGTTTGCCAATCATTCCGAGGTATTCTACTGACTCTGAGTTGAAGAGGCACTTGGTTAGTCGGAGTCGGAGATGTAGGTCACACATTCTCTGAAGGACTCTCTGAGTGGTTTTGTCATGTGATGTTTGGTCTAGGGAGAAGATTAAAATATCATCCATATAGATGACAATCCGTCCTTCGGTGATGAGGTCGCAAAATTCTTTATTCATGAACTGTTGGAACATTGCTGGTGCGTTTTTTGGCCTGAAGGGCATAACGACTGGTTCGAACAATCCTCTATGCATGATAAATGCGACCTTCCATTGATCGCCGTCTTTAATTCGAATGTTATTATATCCCCATCGCACATTGAATTTGGTAAAAATCTGTGCACCTTAGAGCTTGTCTAAAAGGTCGGAAATTAAAGGAAGGGGATAGGCATCGCGGATAGTGTGGTCATTCAAGTATCAGTAATCTTGTACCAGTCGGAGTTTTCCATCTTTCTTTTTGACGAAGAAAAAGAGAGCTGCCTGGGGCAAGGTAGAGGGGCAGATTTTTCCTGTCTTGAGATTCTCATCTAAAAATTCGTCCTGAGCGATTCGTTCTTCAGCCATTAGAGGGTATAGTTTCCTGATTTTAGGTTTAAAGGTTTCCGCCAAATTTATCTCATGATCACAATCTCGACTTAGAGGAAGCGGGGTATCCTCATCAGAGAAGACATCAGCGAAGGTGGCGTATTGTGGGGGTAGGGTTATCTCTATCTTTTCGGTGTTTATTGCCAGGTTCGTTGAGGTTGTTAGAGCTGCGCAGGTCAGGGATGGGTTTGGGATAAATTGCCTATTAGCAAGAATCGTCCGAGACAGAGTCCGGAGTGGTTGGAGATGCACCATATCTCTAGCTATGCATATGGTGCTGCAAAGGACATTGTCTTCAGTACGATCTAGATATCCGAATAGATGTTTATCAACGAGGGTGTCCACATTGACATGTTGTGGCGGGGGTTCTGTGTATCCCGGGTGATGGAGATTGTACAAGACACCTTTTCGTTGTTTCTCCTGTTCGTGTGCGGCCATAAGGTCCGCCGACTGATCCAATTCTTTCGGAACACAGAGCATTTTCTTTTTCCAATCTATTTCTGGGTTTGTAGCAGTAAGCCAGGGGAACCTGAGAATCATAGTTTCTTTTCCACAGTTCATTAGGTAGAACTCTGTGGATCGCACATAGCCATTGACATTTATAAACAGCATGGTTTTAAATTTGATGGTCCCATTGCTGTTTGTGGAAGCATCAACGTTTCAGATAGTAACCGGGGTTGGAAGACAGGTTTGGGGAAGATGTCGGAATTGGGCAAATTCCCAATCGATACAAGATACTTGGGCCCCAGAGTCAACAAGGGCAGTAGTGGCAATGGCTTTGATGTTCATGTCGATGGGCATCATGATTTGAACTGGGATTCTCATTGCCTTCATTGATACTGGTATAGCATTACATGACACATCTATAGAGGGAGATACGTGTGTTGTGGGTGTTCTCCCTTTTAAAAACCCAGGTTAATTTGACCTATGGTTTTGTCGTCCTGCATTTCTGTGATGCTTGCCTTTGTTTCTTCCTCTATTTTTCAGACTACTCTTGGAGGTGAAGCAGAGCAGGTATTTGAGCTATTTGGACAATTCCTGACTGAATGGCCCTTCTTTCTACAAAAGAAACAGAGTCCTTCTTTTTGGCATCTCTTTCGTTCCTCCAGTGTGAGTTTTTGAATAGTTACTGCATCCATATCCATAGTGTTTGGGTCTCGAGCAGGTGTGTGTTGGGGGTGAAAAGATGGGGTGAATGTAGTGCTTCCCCAATTTTGATCTCTGGCGATTTCCAGGGATCTTTCTTTTACTCCAGCGAAGTGGGTAGCTTTTGTGTACCAGTCTTTGATTTTGTCTGGGACTTTCTCCATGGATTGGATACGGCACATAAGTGGGACGGGAATTCCAGAGGTGAAGTGATTTATTAGAACCTGGTCATTGGTGATTCCTGTCAAGGCTACTTTACTCTGGAACATAGCAATATAATTTTGAAGCGCAGGGTTGTACCCTCCGTTCTTATTCTTTCTAAGTCGTTCTCGGGCTAACCAGGCTAGGGAGTCTCCTTTTACATCGGCATTTTCGAAGGCGGTGTGGAATTCTATTTTCAAGTCAGCCCAAGTTTCTAAAGTAAAGATACCAGCCATAAGCTTGGATTCTCTAAAGGTATCTGCCCAAGTAAGGGCAGTTCCTTTCTTCATAAATAATAGGGCGTAGGCAATCTGTTTGTTCAAAGTTTCATAGAGTTTATTATTAACAGCTAAGTACAGCTGTACTGACCATAGCCACAGAAGGGCTCAGGTGTATGATCCATCGAAATCCTTGGGAGTTCCGAGGTGTAATTCTGTAGGTTTTATGGTTATGGTGGTAGACATTGGTGATGGTGTTATTTGTGGATGCGGGTTGGTGGGCACAATGTTTATAGGTGGGAAGGTGAAGATCCTTCCGGTTTGTGGTACAGGTGTAGGACTTGGTAGGGTCGATATGCGCAGTATAACAAGTGAGCTGCTAAGTTGCTGCTCAAGCTGCCAAAGTTCAGGGGCTTTGGTGTCAATAGGGTCGTTGGGATCAGTAGGGATTTCTCCCGAAGATTTGGACACAGTAGAGGGTGCAGGGGAGTTCTGCCGATTTCTCCATGAGAAACGATTTGACGATATGATGGGTGATCTAGTCGATGCTAGTTGCAATGAAGGAGTTTAGTTCTTTTGTTACACTTGTACCGGGTAGGACCAAGTATAGCCTCGGATGAACCAAGTTCCAAGTGAAACGAATAACAAGTCTGGAGAGGACTTCGATAAGTAGCCTGAGGGAGTGTCCACTCAAGAGTAGGACAAGGACTTGGTGCTCGATAACTCACCGGAAGAGAACGGTGAGGAGCAAAGCAAACTTGGTATTGACCAAGGAGAACTAAACTGAAGTTACAAGTGCTATGACTGGAATTGATATAGGTATCATATCGGAGCACAGACCAGGAGGAAAAAAGAAAAACATAGAGAGAACCAGGCTATCAGATGACTGATATGCGATTGCTGAGTAATACTGATGAGGAGATGATGGAATCCCACATCAGCAGATATGATACCAATGTAGTCCAATAGGAGTATCACAAAGGAAAATATAAGTCCGAAGTAAGTAATAAAGCGGAGAAATTGGAGGCCTTTGGAGAGACGGAGAAATGAAACGTAACACAATGTACAAAGAATATTTCTATGTGGGGGGTAGGAGCAGCAACATGGATCCCATTGACAACAGCAAAGTGAGCAAATGAGAAATTGAAGAAATCAATGTAGAGTAGAACAGGTGAAACTGAATCCATGATGGGCTGCAAAACAGCATGAACCTGAGCAACAAGATAGCCTGAAATTGCATGGTTTAAAAAGTAAATCTAAAAAAGTAGATACATATGTTTACTGTCCTGCTCCGAAGATAAAAGATCACCACTTTCATGGACAAGTAAGACTATGTTTGCACAACCAAAGGGCAGAATATTGCTTGGGGGCTCAGCTTGCACTGTTTGAGGTGGAGCAAATATATGAGGCAATTAAACTGATTGCAATTGTATATGAAACTTATTCCATGCTTGAATGGACGTGAAGTGGAGAGAAGAGTTGCTTGCAGCTCGACAATAGCCACTACAGCTAGTATATGAGCAGCCAGAGAAAAAGTTGGCAAGAGCTGGGTGTAGGTCTGTAATTCCAAGAATCCTTAAAGCTTCATCAATAGAAAGCTGGGGAAAATATGGGCAAGCAGTCACTTGGAAGGCACATTTTTTATCAGTGGAAATAAGGGAGTGTGGGTTGTTGAAGAAAGATTTGCTTGCCGATTCACCTAGATTCCATAATGTTTGAATACCATCAAGCCATACAAGTATCATGATGCACTCATGTTTTGTTTCTTCAGCCAACAAAGACTCCTGAGCTAGCTTATAACTGATAAAAAGATTAAAGAGTCATTTTTTTCCCTGATGATCAAGGAAGCAACAGCATCGCTTGTGGTAGTGCCGGTGGTTGGTACTATGGTAGGGGTCCTTGACAAGGGTAATATGGCATCTTTCTGTAATGTCGCTGGTCCATTGGTATGATGCACCCATCACTTGTGTACTTTGTGTGACATGTTGAGTTAATTCAAGTTTTGGGATCTGGAAATGGTTAAGAGGACCATTTTTCCCTCGCCAACCTCCAGCATCAATTATACTTGATTTATAATGGTGAAATTCTTGTAGTGACTTGTTGAGGGCATGCAATGTTTCTTCATCATGTGATGCACATTGGCCAAGGAATATGAACTCCATGAGTGCCTGAATCGCACAAAGAGCACTAGTATCAATGGCTCCTGCAGTAATTGCTGGAAGGAGCTTCTTGAGGTCATGGTGATCTTTTCCTCCAGTTTGCTTTAAGATAGTGACCCCATTAGGCCATTGGCAAGTTTCTATCTGTGGTTGGAGGACAGAGAGATATTAGTGGATCTCAAAGTTGATTTTCTACCTGTCTTGGCACACCTTGGCATACAAAAAAATTAACATGAAGAAATGATGAGATAAGCCAGCTCCTTGGTGATGTTCAAACACCAATAGGTCTCTGACTAAATGCCTGTTCAATCCCATCTGCCATGGTCAATGGCAGCATGAAGATTCTATGGGAGAAGGCCTATGTGCATCAAACCAATCTCATCATTGAATGGTGTACAGACAATCCAGAAAAGTGTGTTTGGCTCTTCTCAGACTCTATGCAGGATACAAAGGAAGAAGGGTGATAGAAGGCAACCCTATTGTCCTCCTGGAAAGGTATCTATCTGGAACTCACACAGTACATCTTCGTGAATGATCCAGAAGCATTGGATATCTTCAAGAACAAGCCACAAAGCTTGGTGGCAGCCACTCAATGCCGGTTCACTGTGTAGGTTTATCTTGCTTCGTCATATGCATCATCTAACGTGATTGGATTACAGCCTTCACACCAAGTATAATGCACAGATAAAGCATTTGGGTCAAACAGGTGCAGGAATGTTAGTTGAGGATCTCGAGAGGATGAAAAGCACAAAAATGCTCTACGGTGAGTTTTTTTTCTTAGTTCTATTCATGTTTTTAACTACTGGAGTAGACACCATCATCACTGACTTTTCATAGTTTGCCTCCCTCCATGGGTGGTGGAGAACTAACCTGGCATACAATGTGACTTTCGTAACAGCCAACCTGACGCAGAACTTTGCTGGTCATGCTGCCACACTTTTCAAGTTCAAGACACCCATGCGCTTTTTGGATAAGTCTGCCCCCAGATCCACATTCACCCCCATTCTTGCTCCCACCTCTGCTTCTTCATTCACCCCATTTACTCCTCTTCCCCCTCCCACTCTGTCTCCTCTCACTCCTTTGCCTACACTTGCAGGCCTTTCAGTTCACACCTGGCCTAGAGATGAGGCTGATTTACCAAAGGATTCAAGGATGATTGATCCTAGATTGATCTTTTCAGACCTTTACTGTCAGGATGACAACAACAATGACACTTCTCCTGGAATCAACTACAGTGTGCCCCCACCCTTTCCTTCTGTTTCTTTTGATGACACCGCCACCTTGCCCCATGCTCCTGGTCTATTCAACACCACTGCCACCCCACCCCATGCTTCACTTCCATTTAATGATGCTGCCACCCCACCCCGCCCTCCTATTTCTTTCAACAATGCTGCCACTCTGCCCAGCCCTCCTGTTCTGTTCAACAATGCCACCTCTCCGGTTTTGTTTAATAACAATGATGCCCTGCTCCAACCTCCTGTTTTGTTCAATAGTGATGCCCCCCCTGCCTTTTCGTTTCACTTAATGATGACACCCCTCCACCCTGCCCTCTGCCCCTCATTCCCAGTCAGTGGCAACTTGCCATGGCAGATTGCCACACTGGACCAGTGTGGACACTACACGAGTTGGCTTTGCCAGAGTGTCATATCCCCATATGTAACTCCGATCTCATTTGCCCTCCTCCAAGCCACTCCTCTAATCTCCAACATGCAGCAACCTTAGACCTCATATCTCCAGCATGCAACAACCCGGAACCACTTTGGACTTCATCACGGAGAACTCGTATTCATGTGATATTCTTCTTATGGTATATTTTGTATATGTCTATGCATTTTCATTATGACTTCCATCTCTATGCTTACATTTCATATATGTCCTTGTACTTCGTCTCCAGATCCACTATGCCTCCGTTTCATGTGTTTATATATTTCATATGGACTTTGTACTTAAACCTTGCCACTCGCTTGTATTTTCCCTTAGTACAAATATCATCATTCCCTCCACACTCCATATAAGTCTTTCCTTATTGCTCTCTGCCGACTTCGTTTAACTCTGCTCCCTCTGTCCTCTGTCTCTCTAGTCTCCGATCTGTCATTCCGCAAGGCCGGGTCTGGTCAAGGGTGCAACACATAAGTCCTGTGTCAAGGCCAAGTGTAATGTTATCACTCCATTCCATCTTCATGGGTTTTCATACCTGTTACTACTTATCCTTCTTCTCTTTGATCAGTACTCTGCTTCCTCCATGTCGGACTTGGCTGGAGAAGCGTGATCGGGTTCAGGACTTTAACAGTATATTCGTACTTACACTTGACAGACTCTTTCAATATGGCTATGCGTACGTGCTTCTCTCAAACTCAAGCCTTGGCACAAGAGCAGTGGTTGCAGAGTGTCTTCAGAAGCTCTTGCGCCGTTCCGGATGGCTTCTTCAGCCTCTCCACTCATCCAGGTGACTCCATTTCAACCCATCAAATTCACCGCAATTTATTCAGTTCTTCTCCGTTGATGCCTCTTCCTGAACCTCAAGAGTTGATCCATGAGCCTTGTATCCAGGAACTCTGTGATGACGAAGACACCAGCACTTTCCTCGGTACTTCTCAAGGCACTCCACCTAGGCCTCTGCCAATTCTGCCACTAAAGTTTTTCCCCGCTCCTCCGCCAGATCCTCGTCAAGAACCTCCTCATGCCTCGACTTCTCAGGGTCCCTTGCATGGTCCCCCCAAAGGTCCTCCGCAAGGTCTGCCCGAGGGAGCAGGTGGCGGCGGTGGTGGTAGTGACGACAGCAGTGGTCATAGTGACGAAGGCACTGATGGAAGTTCCGATCGAGGCAATGACGATGATGATGATGATGAATCTGCTTTTTTTGGTGCTAATCCTTTCGCTGATCTCGCAGATGCAATTCATGACATAACCTGTTGCACTCTCAGACACCAGACGTCTTTGGACTCTGAGGCATCCAAATACAAGGTCAAGGAACCCAATTCATTTGACAGCACCAATCCCAAAAAGCTGTGGCCTTTCGTAGTCCAATGCAAAATCAACTTTCAGGCAAAGCCAAAAGTCTACCAATGGGATCATACCAAGGTAATGTTTGCACAGTCTTTCCTTAAAGGCATAGCTCTCGAGTATTTCAAACCCGATTTGCTCGGAGATGCCGCTCCAGGCTCAAGGCCCTTATGGATGGATGATTGGCACACATTCCTTTGGGAACTGCAGTCAAATTTCGGACCTTATGATCCTGTTGCTGACACAGAGACACTCCTTGAGCACCTGCAAATGAAAGATTCACAGCGTATCACTCACTATATTGTCGAGTAGAACCGGCATGCTTCTCAAGTTCGTGATTGGGGACCAGGTGCACTCTGCCGATCATTTTATAGTGGTCTCCCCGATCGGATCAAAGAGGAGATTGCTTGCCAAGAGAAACTGGATGACCTTCAGGATCTCCAAGTGCTCGCACAGCAAATTGATCACTGTTATTGGGAGCGACACGACAAGATTACTCGCGTGAAGCAAGGATCAACTTCGGGATCTCAGAGTAATTCTAAATCCGAATCTACAAATGCTAACCAAGCGAAGCCTAAGGGTAATAAGCCCAAAGGTAATGTGACTTCAGGTTCCTCCAGCAACACCGCCAATACCAATACCAGTGGCAATACCCCTAAAAAAGGT
>JBBPKM010000697.1:0-12520 GCA_038089255.1 Austroboletus rostrupii | reverse complement strand
CTGGTCTCCTAGTCAACTAGTCCTCATCCTACTATTGAGTGGATGCTATCCTGAACCATCTTGAACCCTCAACTCTAGGGTTATCCAACACTTAGTTCTTGCCTCACAAGAGCTACGCTCCTACCTACCTGGTCAAAGCGTAACAAAAGAACTAAGCTCTATCAAACGCGACTAGCATTGCTCTAGATCGCCCAACATTCACCCAAACCAATACTCCAGCTGGTGACATCACCAAGACTCTCCAGTACCATCAACTGCTTCCAACTTTTTGGAAGAAATCCCCACAGATCCGGATGAACCCTTCGCCCAGGAAAATCAAGACACCCATGACTTAACTGCACAACTCGAATGATCCCTGGTAATTCCTCGGGTCCCTACTCCACCCAGTCCTACCCCGCAACCTCAAACCAGAAGAATCTTCTTTCCTCCACCACCAGTTAATCCCGTACCAACCATGTCCAACACTGTTGCCCCGAAACCAACCAAATTTTGCCTTGGTACCCCCAATGACTTCAATGGCTCATATTCCCAGGCCCTTCTCTGGCTCCGCTCTGTTCAGCTCTATCTTGTGGTTAATGACAAACTCTATGACACTCCCAACAAACAAATTGCATACGCCCTTTTATTTATGAAGAAGGGCACTGCCTTTACTTGGACAGACACGTTTCACGAGGCCAAACTAATGGGCGGAACGTTTACTCTTGGAGCCTGGGTGGACTTTGAAAAGGACTTCAAAATGGTGTTTGAAAACGCTGATATCAAAGGAGAGTCTTTAGCCTGGCTCACCAAAGAACGCATCTATGAAAATTGCTCCAGCGGATACAACCCCACCTTACAGAAATACATCACCATCTTCCAAAACAAAGTGGCCATTACTGGGATCAGTGATGATCAAGTCCTGATCAATTACTTCACTTCAGGAATCCCAGTCTCACTCATGCATCACATCCACACCATGGAAAAAGTCCCTGACAAAATCACTAAATGGTACACCAAAGCTGCTCATTTTGCCAGTGTAGAAGAAAGAGCCATTGAAATCGCCACCTGCCACAAATGTGGCAATACTACTTATTCCCCCAACTTTACTCCTCGACCCCAACCAACCCGTGATCCAAATGCCATGGATGTAGATGTTATCTGCCTCAAAAAGCTTACCCTGGAGGAGAGAGAACGATGCATCAGAGAAGGACTATGCCTAGCCTGCCAAAGAAAAGGACATATGGCCCACCAATGCCCCAACAAGTTCAACTGAACCTCGGCACCACCCAAGGACGTAAAAAGAGTAGAAGCACCAACAACTTCTATCCAGGA
Organism: Austroboletus rostrupii; assembly: GCA_038089255.1. Taxonomy (NCBI): domain Eukaryota; kingdom Fungi; phylum Basidiomycota; class Agaricomycetes; order Boletales; family Boletaceae; genus Austroboletus; species Austroboletus rostrupii. The sequence goes on along the minus strand of JBBPKM010000697.1, from coordinate 11,209 downwards.
ACTCCTGGACGATGAAACAGTTGGAAGAATCTGCTTGGATTTTTAAATGGAGAAACACCTGCAATGCACATTTCTCCCTCTCCTGAATTTTCATGTAACTCTGTACTAGTAGCTATGAAGTCAATGCGAATCCTGATTCAACTATTGGTACCGACTGACATAATCAAAGCCATTGCAACCTCTGTGCTCATAGACTCAGAAGCACAAATATCGTGCATAGATTGGGCTTGTGCTCAAAAACACAACCTTCCCCGAACTCAATTACCCCAACCAGTAACTATCAGGAACATTGACACCTCTACAAACAAGAATGGAGTTATCAAGTTCAAAACCAATCTTTTTGTCAACATTAATGGATATGTATGAAAAGTCGAGTTCTATCTGATAAATTGTGGCAAAAAAACAGCCATCCTTGGTTTTTCTTGGCTCAGGGCCGTAAACCCTATCATTGACTGGGGAAACAAAACACTCGACATTCCAGCAACTTCGGATCAATTGGCAGATTTATTCGTTGCCCATGAACAAGAAAAACAATGGCAACTAAAACTCTATAACCTTCGGCGACCCAACTATACCACTCCCCCACCATGCCACCTCCATGTCGATGCCCTCATTGATGAACATCTCCTTGGGTACCTCAACAGAACTGAGGATGATGTACTCTGTGCCAACATTGCACTTGCCCATGACATGGCACATCTTAAACCTCTCTGCACACTATCCCGAACAATCCTAGCCAACGGACAATTCATTCCAAACCCAGCCTTAACCTGTGCTGCTTTAACCACCTCCACTGACTTGGCAATCCATGCTAAGAAACAAGAAATCTCTTTACCAGACCAATTCAAAGACTTCACCAACATCTTCTTAGACGAGGATACACCACTTCCCCCCTCTCGCGATTGTGATCATGAGATTAATCTTACAGAATTCTTCATACCAAAGATTGGAAAACTTTACCCCCTCATGGTTGATGAATGGAAAGCGCAGGATGACTTCCTCAATGAGAATCTCAAGTCTGGAAAAATTTGACCTTCTACCTCACCTCAAGCTGCACCGTTCTTCTTTGTTAAAAAGAAGGATGGAAAACTTCGTCCAGTACAGGACTATTGCTACCTGAATGAACATACCATCTGCAATGCTTATCTGCTTCCCCTCATCTCTGACCTCCTTGATAAACTGAAAGATGCCAAAATTTTTATGAAGTTTGATGTCCAATGGGGATATAACAATATTCGCATCAAAGAAGGGCATCAATGGAAAGCGGCTTTTATCACATACCATGGCCTATTTGAACCGGTCATTATGCCTTTTGGTCCTAAGAATGCTCCTGCCACCTTCCAATGCTTCATGAACAAAGAGTTCAGAGATCTTATTGCAGAAGGACAAATTGTTATCTACATGAACGACATCCTCATCTTCTTCCCCAATCAAGAAACCCATGACACTACTACATGATGAGTTCTTCAGTGCATGCGAGAACTCCACCTTTGCCTACGGCTTCAAAAATGTCTCTTTAATTCGGAACAAGTAGAATATTTAGGCATGATAGCCAAACCAGAATCTCTGGCCATGGACCCAGTAAAACTCGAAGGTATCGGATCCTGGCCCATATCAACGAAGCCAAAGGAAGTACGTTCTTTCCCAGGCTTCACAAACTTCTATCAGTGTTTTGTCAATGGATACTCGGATATTGCTCACCTCCTTCTTGATCTTACAAAGAAGGATCATCCCTGGTCATGGACCAAAGACTGCAACAAAGCCTTTCTTCGCCTTAAAGAAATCTTCCTTTCCCAACCAGTTCTCCGACTCCCTGATCCATCAAAACCTTTCACCATTGCCACTGATGCTTCCAAGTATGCCACCAGTGGCATATTACTCCAAACCAACAACAATGGCGACTGGCACCCATGCTCCTATCTTTCTCAAACATTCTCTGCCATGGAGCATAATTATGATATTTATGACTGGGAACTTCTGGCTGTCATCCATGCCCTTCAAGCATGGCAATATTATCTTCTTGGCTCTGCCTTCCCTGTTCACATCTTCATGAATCATAAAAACCTCACCTATTTTAAACAACCTCAGAAACTTAATTGTCAACAAGCATGATGGCTTCTTGACATTGCCAATCATGACCTCAAGATGATCCATGTACCTGGCACACTCCTTGCCAGACCTGACACTCTCTCTCATCGTCCTGACTGCTGCCCAGATGACTCTTCCGACAATGATGCAGTCACTCTTCTTCCCCCATCCCTTTTTGATAATCTCATTGACCTTGCCCTACACAACAAAATCTCTACAGCATCATCATCCAATCCACTTGTCCTCCAGTCTCTCCAATCAATCCAGGCAGACCTCCCACACGCCCTTCGCTCTCATCTCTCCGATTGGCAATACCATGATGGAATCCTCTCCTATCACGATCGTATCTATGTTTCCACCAACCAACCCCTCCGCCATTCCATTGTCACCTATTGCCATGATCACCCTACAGTGGCACACCCAGGCTACCTGAAAACTCGCCAACTGGTTGCCGCTGAATTCTGGTGGCCAGGTCTCGCCTCCTTTGTCCGTTCCTATGTCTCAGGCTGCGCATCTTGTTAACAAAATAAATTGAACACCCACCCTACCATCCCTCCTCTTACACCCATCGCCTCCTCTTGTACCTGCCCTTTTCAACAAGTATCCTGTGACCTTATTACTGATCTCCCTCCTTCATCCGGTTTTGATGCCTTTTTGGTCATGGTTGACCATGGGCTTACTAAGGGGTTAATTCTCTGCCCTACTACAAAGACAGTCACAGCTGAAGGAATCGCCATGCTCTTTTTCCATTCTGTCTATAAACGCTTTGGCCTTTATGATAAAATCATCTCTGATCAAGGACCACAGTTCATCTCCACCTTCACAAAAGAACTAGGAAAACTCCTGAACTATAAACTCACCCTCTCTTCTGCATATCACCCTTAAACAGATGGCGAAACTGAACAAGTTAATCAGGAGATTGAAACATACCTCCACATAGTGTGTGGTAACTCTCTAGGAACTTGGGTTGATCATATTACGACAGCCAAGTTTGTCCACAACCACCACCCTCACTCGGTCACTGGAAAATCACCATTCTATTTAGCAATGGGATACGACCCTGTTGCTCTCCCTCCTATCACACATCCTTCTGGACTCCCAGCGATAGAAGATCATTTAAAAACCCTTATTGCTGCCTGACAAGAAGCCCTGTGGCACATGAGCTAGCCTGGCAAACCATGGCCACACGAACACAAAAGGGCTTTACGCCATTCACCAAAGGAGATAAAGTTTGGCTAGAAGCCAGGAATCTCAAGCAACTTATCGCCAACCCGAAGTTTGTGCCAAAACACAAAGAACCCTTTACCATTGTACAAGTTCTCTTGCCTATCTCTTATCGCCTTTGACTCCCTGCAGCATGGAAGATACATAACATATTTCATGCTTTTCTTCTCACAAAATACACCAAGAATACCATCTGTGGAAAGAACTTCCCTGCACCACCTCCTGATCTTATTGCAGGTGAAGAAGAATACAAAATTGAGAAGATCATACGACATCATGGAGCTCCGCATACCTGCTCCTATCTGATCTGATGGAAAGGGTACTTGGCCGAAGAAAACTCATGGGTTCCAAAATGGGATCTTAAAAATGCAAAGTCTGCTCTCCAAGCATACAACAGACTTCACCTCTCCATCTTCCCCTCTCAATGCACTTGAATCATCATCCGCACCATCCAAACAATATCTTCATCCATTGCCAATACTGTCTCCATCTTCTCCGTTTCTTCTCTTCCAACTTCTACTGTGCTGTCTCCAACACCCACTCATCCTGTTATCCCTCTTGTCACTCTAGCCACCATTGAAGCCGCTGCTGCCACCCTGAACCTTTCTACCCCTGTCTTGGTTGTTGACACCCCTCGCCTGGCTCATCATTTCAAAGAACCAGTAATTAATCCCATTCACTCGGTCGTGTACAAGCAAATCCTCACTGATTCCTGTTTTGCCACTGCTATTGACGCACATCTAGACCCTGATTCAGCCACTCATGCTCTATATTGCTCATACCTCCAATGTGGTTCTCTTGGGACCATGGGGAATATCCTCCTCCAGGATGCCAGAATGGCCCTTTATGGGCAACACCTCATCCACATCAGGGATAACCTTCAGAACGACCTCATCACCATTATGCATGAGCTAGATATGACTGACTTCTTTATGGACATAGATCGTTACTGCAAGGAGATAGCAATGAAGACACTGCTGGCAGAACATCTAACCACTCCACTGCCTTCTACTCCCTCCGCCTCCTCCTTGGCCTTGAACTCCTTAGAAGAATGATTGATTCAGCAAATGGAAGCCTGGTGGACTGGAAACGATGGCTTTGACCCACTACCTGCTAACCATCCCCGTTACCATAAAACCTGCTTTTAATGCCATCATCTCAATCACGTTCAAGTCGACTGCCAGTACTTCCAATGCACACAGTGTCTTCGGTGGGCACCAGGTCATTGTGCTAACTGCTGTCCTCTCCGACGACCTACTCTGAAACCCTCCCCTTTGTCATCCTTATCATCATCTCACCACTCTGTGGTCTCTTCCTTGTCCCACCGTGCTATGGTTACTTTCGGTCTTCCCATCTCTCCAGCAGGCTTTCGCACCAGTTCACGGGGTGCTCCTCGTGCACACCTCTATCCTGCAAGTTGTCTCCGGCGTCCTCCTCCTCCCCGAGTCCCTTCTCCAGAACCTTCCAATGATGGATTAGATGATGTGGCATATGCCAACATTACTGGTTCTCCCTGTGGCAGTTACCTTGATTTGTGAATCTTCATTAGAGTTTCAGATGTACTAAGGAGGTAATGTTACGATTTATCCCTAGCCCTTTTATTCTTTTTCCATGATATGTCTTCATTTGGACTTATATTTCTTTCACAATAGTCACTTGCATATCCTCGTGACTATTGCACTGGTACTCTGGTTCCTCCATGATTACTCATCTTACTTGACTCATCGCTTCTCACTGACTGATACCTCAGTCAGCATTACTTATATGTGCTTACTCTTTATGTCTTCTTTTGTACTCTATGAGCCTGCCCTCACATTCTGTTATATATATAAACCCCTCAACGGGTCCTCTGTACACTAGCTTAGTTCTTCCTTATATTCTCCTGAATACATATCTTATTCATGCTAGCTCCCAGGCACTCTCTTTCGTCTGGTCTCCTAGTCAACTGGTCCTTATCCTACTATTGAGTGGATGCTATCCTGAACTATCTTGAACCCTCAACTCTAGGGTTATCCAACACTTGGTTCTTGCCTCACAGGGGCTATGCTCCTACCTACCCGGTCGAAGCGTAACAGTATCTATATCAGCTCGTATTGTAGCACCTGTACAGTAGTTTAGTTCTCCTTGGAAACCCCAGGTTTGCTTTACTCCGAACCGTTCTCTTCTGGTTTGACCTTGAAGTACATCGGACTCCGTTCTACTGTTGAATGGATGCTACACAAAAACCTCATTCTAAGCAACTATCCATTGCTTCCCTTGGCCATAGCTCTTCTGAGGCTACACTCCGTCTTACCTGGCCGAAGCATAACAAAAGAACTAAACTCCTTGATTAGCGACTAGTACCATATAGATCACCCACCATTTTTCCAAACAGATTCTCTGATTGGCGACATTGGCAGGCCTCCCCTGCACCCTTCAATGACACCAACTTGTCTGAGGATATTCCTACAGATCCGGACAAGCCAATCAATGCAGAAACCACAGAAACTACTATACTAGCCAGGAACTTTGAAAGGTCCTTGACTATACCCTGAGTCCTGACTCCACCAAGCCCAACACCGCAACCACAGACCGAGAGAATCTTCTCTTTCCTGCCCGCAGTCCCATCAATCCCTGTCACACCATCATCCCCTGCCAACACAGCATCAATGTCTACTACCATTGTAACTAAACCCACCAAGCTCCACCTGGGAACTCCGGACAATTTCGATGGATCCTATATAAGGGCCATCCCCTGGCTCCAATCCGTCCAGATGTACCTTGCCATCAACGATAAACTCTATAACACCGATAACAAACAAATTGCCTATGCCCTCTCTTTCATGAAAAAGGGAACCATCCTCATTTGGGCCAATACCTTCCGAGAAGCAAAACTCACCGCTGGAAGCTTTACAATGGGTAAATGGTCTGACTTTGAAACAGAGTTCTGCACCACCTTCAAAAATGCGGATCTCAAAGGCAACTCCCTGGCATGGTTAGCCTGGGAACGCATTTATGAAAATAGATCTGGAGGATATAACCCAGCCCTCCAGAAATACATTGCACTCTTTCAAAGCAAGGTAGCCCTTACAGGCATTACCGACGATCAAGTCCTGATCAACTATTTCACCTCCAAAATCCCCATGTCTCTCATGAGGAGAATACAAACCATGGAAAAAGTACCAGATAAAGTCAAGGACTGGTACCTAAAAGCCGCCCACTTCGCCACTGTTGAGGAAAGGGCCCGAGAAATTGCCGCCTGGCATCGCTGAGGCAACACTCTGTTTACCCCCACAGTACCCTGTACCACTCCTATCCACGATCCCAATGCCATGGACATAGATGCCATAAACATCCGAAAACTCACCCTGGAAGAAAGAAAGAAGTGCCGTAAAGAAGGACTTTGTTTCAAATGCCAAAAGAAAAGACACTCCTTTTAAGAATGCCCCACCCAAACATGCACCACACCACCTGCTCAAAATGTGTGAAGGGTCACCAAAGAACCTGCTGCAAGCATCTCCGAAGTACAGGACAATGAAACCATCGGCAAACTCAACATGGATTTTTAAAAAGGAGAATGCTCGCAATGCACGTTTCTCCTACTCCTTATGTACAATGTAATGCCATACCTGTAGCAATGAAAGCAATGAGGATCCCAGTACAAATTATGATCCCTACAAACATGGACATCAGAGCTGTTGCCGCAACTGCCCTTGTAGACTCGGGGGCACAAGTATCCTGCATCAATTGGGAATTTGCCTGGTCAAAACGCCTACCCCGAACTTGGTTGGAAACTCTGGTCACCATCTGGAATGTAGATGCTTCCACTAACAAGAACAGAACTGTAAAGTTCAAAACAAAGCTCTTCATCAATGTCAATGGATATATGTGCCTCACCGAATTCTACCTTATGAACTGTGGCAAAGAGACCATGATTCTAGGATTTCCGTGGCTTATGGTAGTGAGCCTGAAAATAGATTGGAAGAAGAAAATGTTGGAAGTACCAAAAGAATCAGACTAGATGGCGGACTTTGTAGCTGCCCATGAACAAGAGAAACAATGAAGAGGAGAGTTATACAATCTCTGAAAACCCACCTCCGAAGCCCCATTCCGCCATGTAGAAGTGGATGCTCTCATCAACAAACATCTATTTGGATACTTTGACAGGATAGAAGATGACGTCCTTTGTAGCAATATTTGTCTGGCTAGAGATATGGCACATTTTAAACCTCTCCGAACCCTATCTCGAACCATCCTTGCCAATGGGCGCTTTATTCCAACTCCTGCCCTCATGTGCGCCATGCTAACGACGGCCACAGAACTGGCCATCCAAGCCAAAAAGGATGAAGTAACCCTTCTGACACAGTACAATGACTTTGCTGACATCTTCTCTGACAAAGATACTCTGCTTCCCCCATCCTGCGACTGCAACCATGAAATCAACCTTGCCGATACCTTCAAGCCGAAAATTGGAAAGTTATACCCACTTACCATGGAGGAGAGAAATGCACAGAATGAATTTCTGGATGAAAATCTAAAATCAGGAAAAATCCGACCCTCCATATCCCTGCAAGCTGCATCCTTTTTCTTTATCAAAAAGAAGGATGGAAAACTTCACCCTATGCAAGGTTATCACCATCTCAATGAGCACACTATTTGAGATGCCTACCCCCTGCCATTAATCTCCAACCTCCTTGATAAACTCTGTGGAGCAAAGCTCTTCACAAAGTTCGATGTCTGATGGGGGTATAACAACATCTGCATTAAAGACAGTCATCAGTGGAAAGCTGCTTTTATTACCCATCACAGACTGTTTGAACCCATGGTCATGCCATTTGGACCAAAAAAACGCACTAGCCACCTTTCAATGATTTATGAACAAAGAATTTCGTGATCTTATTGCTGAGGGACACATCATCATCTACATGGATGACATTCTAATTTTTTCACCAGATCAACATCAACATGACAAGACTACCCACTTCATCCTTCAGAGAATGCGTAAACTACACCTCCAGCTCCGTTTGGCCAAATACCTGTTCAACTCGGAGTCTGTCGAATACTTAGGCATGATCGCCAAACCTGGATCCCTCACAATGGATCCAGTTAAGTTAGAAGGGATTGCCTCCTGGCCTACCCCGACCAAGCCTTATGAGGTCCGGTCCTTTCTAGGCTTTGCCAACTTCTATTGCAGATTTGTCCCTGGATACTCGCATATTGCATGACCACTCCTCGACCTTACTAAAAAGGATCATCCATGGGCATGGACACTTGACTGTGACCAAGCATTTGTTGGTCTTAAAAACATATTTACCTCTTAACCTGTCATCTGCATACCAGACATCGCTCAACCCTTTGCTATTGCCACGGACACCTCCAAATACACCACGGAAGGCATTCTCCTCCAAATGGATGAGAATGGGGAATGGCACTCCTGTTCCTACCTTTCCCAGACATTCTCTGCTACAGAACAGAGCTACGACATTTATGATTAGGAACTCCTTGCTATTATCCAGGCACTTTAGGCCTGGCGACACTACCTTTTAGATTCCACACACCCCATCCATGTTTTCACTGACCACAAAAACTTAACCTACTTCAAACAACCTCAGAAGCTGAATCGGCAACAGGCTCATTGGCTGCTGGGCATCATTGACTATGACCTCCACATTGAACACGTCCCCACATCCCAACTTCACGGCCCAGACGCCTTATCTTGACGACCCAATCACTGCCCCGATGATTCCTTCAATAACACTGCTGTCACACTCCTTCCCCAGTCCTTATTCATTAACCTTCTCAATATTGCTCTCCATAACCGGATCTCCTCAGCCTCAACCACAGACCCACTCATGCTCACTGCACTCCAATTCATTGCTGAAGACATCCCGCTGGCTCTCCGCTCTTGCCTTGCCGACTGGCAACAGCACGATGGCATCCTCCTTTACTGTAACTGAGTATATGTCCTACTGGATGTCACTCTCCGTTGTTCCATTGTCAGCCGATGTCATGATCACATCACAGCCGGACACTCCAGCTATCTCAAAACCTGCCAACTTGTTGCTGCTGACTTTTGGTGGCCAGGTCTTGCAGCCTTTGTCCACTCCTTTGTCTCCAGGTGTGCTCACTGTCAACAAAACAAGGTCAACACTCACCTGACGATTCCCCCTCTCACCCCCATTGAGTCCTCCTGTACCTGCCAATTTCAGCAGATCTCCTGTGATCTTACTACCGATCTCCCCTGCTCTGCTGGTTTTGACTCCCTCCTGGTCATGGTCGACCATGGACTTACAAAGGGGGTAATTCTTTGCCCCACCACAAAGACAGTCACTTCAGAGGGTATCACAAACCTCTTTTTCCACTCTGTATACAGATGATTTGGCTTATATGACAAAATCATCTTTGACCATGGCCCACAATTTGCCTCCACATTTGCCAAGGAGTTAGAAAGACTCCTTAATTACAAGTTGGCACTTTCCACTGCCTACCACCCACAGACTGACAGGGAAACAGAATGGGTCAACCAGGAGATTGAAACTTACCTCTGAATCATTTGTGGCAACTATCCGACAGAATGAGCAGATCACATCACAACTGCGGAGTTTGTGCATAATCATAGACTGCACTCTGTTACCAGCAAATCTCCATTTTTTCTAATCATGGGGTATGAACCATCGGCTCTTCCCATAGTCACCCTCCTAACAGATCTCCCAACAGTGGAAACAAGACTCTGGAATCTGATGGCAAGTAGAAATGAAGCAATCGCAGCCCATGAACTAGCACGACAGACAATGGCAGCATGAACTCGACAATGATTTACTCCATTCAAGATCGGAGAGAAAGTCTGGCTTGAGGCACGAAATCTGAAAGGATCAGTCCTGGATCCCAAATTCACTCCAAAAAGAGAAGGTCCTTTTATTATCACCCAGGTCCTATCCCCTATCACGTACCGCCTCCAATTACCAAAAACATGGAAAATCCACAATCTATTCCACGCCACTCTCCTAACCCAGTATACTGAAATCAAAACCTATGGGCGCAACTTTCCATCACCACCTCCTGACCTTATTGCAGGAGAAGAGGAATACGAAATAGAAAAAATTCTTTGCCACTGTAGAAGACCATCGGATCACTCATACTTGGTCCAATGGAAGGGATACTCCATGAAGAAGGACTCATGGGTAAAAGAAAAAGACCTCCAACATGCACGGGCTCTCTTGAGGAACTATAAAAAATGCCTGTAAAACACTCTGATACCTCAGAAATGTCTCCCAATGCTTCCACCCTCTCCATCTCATCCCCCTCCGACCTCACCTGATCCTCTGCCCCATTTCCAACTTCTACACATCCCCCTATGCCTATTGTGACCCTCAGCGCCATTGAACAACTTGCGTTAGAACAAACTCCATCTCCAGTAATCCACCCCATCATAAAAGCCATTGACACACCCCACATCACTCACCAATGAAAAGACCCCATCACCGGAGTAATTCGTGCCATCACCTATGACCAAATTCTAGAAGACTCGCAGTACGCCACCACAATCGATGCCCATATGGAGCCAGATTCTGCTGCCCACTCCCTCTACATGGTATACCTCCAAAGTACCTCCATCCTCACTATGGAGAACATCCTGGTCCAAAGTGCAAATACCTCTGGGCACAGACAACGACTTCTTCATATTGGAAAAACCATGAAACTAAATGCTGTCATGGCAATGCACAAGCTTGGCATGACAGAATTCTTACTAGACATCGATTGTTACTGTCAGGAGGTATATCACAAACCATCCCTTGCCGTTCACCTCTCCGACACCCCCGTAACCCTGTCGGCCTCCTCCACTCTGCTACACTCAATGAAGAACAGCTTCTGGCCTGGACGGCTGCCTGGTGGACAGGGAATGATGGCTTCGACCCTC
>JBBPKM010000696.1:0-12523 GCA_038089255.1 Austroboletus rostrupii | reverse complement strand
GGACTTGGCGGAGTCGGTATGCGCAGTATCATCAATGAGCTTGAAAGCTGTCGTTTGAGTTGCTGAATCTCAGGGGCTTCAGCACCAATTGGTTCATCGGGATCAGTTGGTAAATCTTCCGAAGATTTGGAAGCAGTAGAGGGTGCAGGGGAGTCCTGCCGATTTTGCCAAGAGAATCGACTCAAAATGATGGGCGAGCTAGACGATGCTAGTTGCGACGAAAGAGTTTAGTTCTTTTGTTACGCTTGTTCCGTGTAGGACGCAAGCGTAGCCTCAGATGAACCAAGTTCCGAGCGTGAACGTAAATAGCCCCTGTGGAAGGGTCTGCAATTAATAGCTCCTGTGGAAGGGGCTGCGATAAGTAGCACAAGGAAGCGTCCACTCAAGAGTAGGACAAAGACTCAATGCTCGAATACTCAATGGGAGAGAATGCTGAGGAGCCAAAGAACACTTGGTATTAACCAAGGAGAACTAAACTAGAGTACATAGTGTACTACGCGCAACTAATATAGGTATCATCGTAGTACACAGACCAAGAAATAAAAAGGAAACAGAAGGTGATGACTGGGCTATATGAATGAGTAAGTGCGCAGCTGTATCATAATACAAATGACACTATGAGGGAAACCTGTGGCAGCAGGTACGATACCGAAGTAGTCCGTATAGGGGCATCGCGAAAGAAAAATGATAAGTCCGTTCATATGAGAAGAGAGATCGTAACACCAAGTGACTAGAAAGGCATCATCAAGATGCACAAGGGTCCGATGGAACATCTGATAAGGATCAGGTATGACAAAGATAAGATCTGTTGGAGATCTAGGATGCCATAAGGCAGACTTGGAGTTCCTGTGAGAGATAAGCACAGGAAAGCGCATGGAGCACCATGAGGAGATGTCCAGGAGCAAGTGCAAGCATTGGCTGATAAGCCAGATATGCAGAAAGAAGTTCCTAATCATACGGAAGATAATTAGAAGGTCAAGAGAAGGACTGATGATCAATCAGTGAATACTTGGCAAAGTTCTGTGACTGTTAATGATGCAGTGACAGGATTGAGTCTGGGATAGTCAGAGAGAGCTGAGAAACAAGTGGGGATCGCACTGAGAGTGCTAGGAGTGATTCAGAGAACTAGGAGGAGATCTAGGGGCAGAAGGAGATCTAGATGCAGGAGAAGTGGAGACACATCAGGAAGGGTACTTATGGGTTGGGGCAAGTTCGGAGAACTCCTAGAATTGATCTAGAAGTGATCAGATCAAGATACACATGGTTGATGACCATATGTGACTCAGATGCAGGAGGAGACAAATCTGGAAGGTGCCAGATATGGATCAGAGAGCCTTGAGGCGGCAAGGGAAACCAGAGGGGACTGAGGAGCATCCAGGGGAATGCCTGGAGCAATGAAGGATGGTTGGCTTTGTGTCTTTTTGTAGATATCAAAGAGTTCTGGTTTGATCCAGGATTAGGAGATGATTTAGAAGTTGTGATAAAGTATGGTAAAGCATGATCTCAATGAAGAGGACACATTAGGATATGCCCAAGGGCACACAGAGGCGCTAGGGACTTGTCTGGATGCTGGCAGAAGAGCCAGAGGGGCTGGTGAACATCTGATGGAGATCAGATGTGATTTGGATGGCTTAGCCTTGGATAAAGCTGAAGCAGTCTGGGATGTGGCCATATGGCCCAGTTGACTGTGGGTGGATTGGGTAGGCATCCAGTAGGCACAGTGGTTCAGTTGGGGACTTCCAGGAGTAGCCAAAAGTCAGGTACAGGTTTAGAAGAAGACTCTGATCTAATTGTGAGCCAGATCTAGAAGAAGTGGTCAAGGAGGAGCATCAGAGGAGGCTGATGCAACTGGATACAAGGGAGATCTTTAAGAGCAAGTTCCAGGAGAGATCTAGAGACCTGGAAGCACTTCTAGGGGGCCAGATGGGTGACTGAATGAGGAGACCATATGGACTCAATGAAGAGGACAGGATTCAAGAAGATCAGGAATGGCCAGATGGATGATCCAGAAGCTCTGGAGATTGGGAGAGCATTCAGAGAATGAAGGAGCAATTGGTAAGGGATATCTAGGAATGACCTAGGAATTGCTCAGGAGAGCCCAGAAGAGGCCTGGAGGATGCCAGAAGCATACAGGGGCAGAGAGATTTCTAGTAGGAGCAGGAGATGATAGCTGATCTAGGAAAAAGTGTAGTGGAGTTACCAAGGTAGGGACAAGTTATAACAGCATAAACTTGATATAACTGAGTTCTTTATTGATATTGATTAGTATTGCAAAAATTTAGTATTAAAGGCTCCATTAGCAGAAAGGTTAACATCTTCTTCATTCTCTACTCCTTCTGCCTCTTCCTTAGCCTTAGGATCTTTGAAAGGGTGACTCATTCAATAAACAGAAGCTTGATGGTCTGAAAATGATGGATTTGATCCACTTCCTGCTGACCACCCTTGTTATTACCCAACATGCTTTCAATGTCATCAACTAAATTGTTATAACTCTATTTTTCCACTATTTTTTACTATTTTTTCTGAATTATTACACAAATATCAAAGGGACTTAAAACATTCTTGCTATTTTGCTTATATAATCAATTACTTAATCAGGGTTATTCCCAGAGGAATCCCCTCTCTTATCTTTCACATGGATACTTCTTTAATCTATTCATATGAGGCTAGACTGCCTCATAGTATGCTTCTTTACTTCTCTTCTATTTCTATCTTTCTACAGTGATTGAAAAAATCATTGCAATAACTAAACCTTATACAATGTGTGAAGTGCATTGCAAATACAAGTAGAATTCATGCTCTGTTGTAGTGGGACAAATTAAAGTATATACTCTTGGTTACAGAAGTACCCTCTAAGTCATGTGATTTGGCTCAGGGGCTGTTGAGATATAGTCGTTGCAAAACAGTCACTCTATTGCAATAATTTTTTCACTTTTGAAATATAACATAAGATCAATGCATATTAGGGCATGTTTGAACCTACAAATAAAAATATACATGTCAACATAATCTCTGAGTTCAAATTTGTTTCTGCACACCTTTTCTTCCCCCACAAAGTCTCTCTCTGTGAATTAAAAGGCTACTATTATTACTCAGCTTCATGCTGGTCACTCTGCCCATTATATTGCCTCCCATATGGGCATTAATGTCTCTACTGTGTCTAGGCTTTGCTCTGAAGAGTGTCTAGACCTAAACAAGTCCTCTGGTGGTTGTCCAATCAAACTTTCCCCTGCCAATATTCATCATAGAATTTATCTTCTTACTAGTGGCAAGGCAAAAACAGTAGTTGAAGTTACCAAAACTCTTTCCAACATTATCAATCAACCACTGGACCCTAATATAGTTCATCGGCACTTGAAAAAGTCTGGTATGAAGGCTGTAGTCAAAAAACAATCTCCTCTACTTTCTATCAAACATTACAAGGCTAGCTTGGACTTTGCCTATGCCCATAAAGATTGGACTCTGGAAAACTGGAAGCATGTCATTTGGACAGATAGAACCAAAATCAATTGTCTAGGATCAGATGGATACAAATGGGCATGGAAAAGACCAGAAGAGAGCCTTAATAATAGGTTGGTAGAGGAAACTATGAAGTTTAAAGGAAGTTCTATAATGATATGGGGCTGCATGACTTGGCAGGAAGTTGGCTATGCTGCCAAAATTGATGGTAGGATGGATGGAGATATCTACCTTCAAATTTTGAAGGAAAAGCTCTAGTATTCCTTGCAACATTATGGCTTTAATCCTCCTGATATTATTTTTTAGCAAGATAATGATCCCAAGCATACATGCAAAAAGGTCAAGGAGTGGCTAGATGAATAGGAATTCAAGACTATGGTATGGCCAGCACAATCTCCAGACCTTAATCCCATTGAACATCTTTGGGAACATATCAAAAGAAGACTTTCAGAGTATGAAATCCCTCTTAATGGAATAGTGGAATTATGGAAAAGGATCCAAGCAGTATGGAATAAAATACCAGCTGAGGAGTGTCAAAAGTTGATTGAGAGTATGCCTAGAAGGATTCAAGCAGTACTTAAAGCAAAAGGAGATCATATCAAGTACTAATGATATCTAGATACCAAAAGTGAAAAAACCATTGCAATGGAGTAACTGTTTTGCAATGGCTATATCTCAACAGCCCCTGAGCCAAATCACATGACTTAGGGGGTACTTCTGTAACCATGAGTATATACTTTAATTTGTCTTACTATAATAAAGCATGAATTCTACTTGTGTTTGCAGTGTGCTTTGTGCACTGTATTAGAATTAGTTATTGCAACAGTTTTTTCAGTCACTATAAACCATGTCATGTTTTTCACATATTCTTATCTTTATCTCATGGCCAGTTATTTATGCTATTGGACAATCCTTATCTATAGACAAACATGTACATACAAGTAGAATACTATATAAATTCCAGAACAACAGAACCAGCTCTAAAGTCTTGAAGATTTCCTCTAAGCATCCTTCTCTCCATCCAAGGGTTACTAAGTTATTGTAACCAAAGCTACCCTTTATCTTATAGAATCTATTCTTAGGCCCTTAAAGTTGGAGTATTTCATAAATCATGTACAAGTTGATTGTTGCTTTTTTCAATGTTCCCAATGCCTTAAGTGGGCCTCTGGTCATTGAGTTAGTTAATGTCCTCTCTGTCATCCAATATCTAAACTGTCCCCACCTTCATCCTCATCTTCATCCTATCACTTATCAGTCTTGTTCTTTTTCTATTAAGCAACAGTTATCTTTGGTCTGCCTATCTCCTCTACTGAATTTCATTCAAATGCATAGATATCTACTCATGCAAGGCTCTATCCCACATCTCATCTACAGCATTCTTCTTCTAAGTCCCCCTCTCTTGTCCCATTCAACAATAAATTAGATAATATAGCTTATGCCAATATTACTGGCTCCTCTATTGGTGGATATCTTGATTTATGAGTTCTTCACTACAGTTTCAAATATACTAAGGGAGTAATGTTATGATCTATCCTTAGTCCTTATTTCTTTCTCTTGATATGCCTACATCTGAACTTATCTCTTTTCTCACAATAGCTATACAATCTTCTTCCAACTATTATACCAGCATTCCAGTTTTTTTTAGGATTACTTATCTCTTTTGACATATTACTCAATGTGTTACACTTTGACCAGGTAGATAGAAGCATAGCCCTTGTGGAGTAAGAACCAAGTACTGGTTAACCCTAAGGTCTAGGATTCAAGATAATTCAAAGTAGCATTCACTTAACAGTAGAACAAAGTCTGTTTGACTAGGAGACCAAGTAAAAGAGAGCACTTGAAAGCTAGCATGAAGAACAAAATGTATTTGGAGGAGTACAAGGGAGAACTAAGCTAAAGTACAGAAAACCCATTGAAGGGTTTATATACATAATGAGAAACTTGAGGGCAGGCTTATATGGTACAAAAGAGGAAGTAAGAGTAAGCACATATGAGTAAGTGCTGACTGATGTATCAGTCAGCAAAAAGATGATGAGTCATGAGAGATGAGTAAGTATGAAGGAACTGGTATACTAGTACAATAGTTGTGAGAGGAAACAAGTAACTATCATGAAAAAAAAGATAAGTCCAAATGTAGTGGTGATAATAAAAACAAAAGGAAACTAAGAAGAAATCATAACATTACCCCCTTAGTACATTTGAAGCCAATGTGAAGAACCTAAAGATCCAAGTATCCACCACAAGGGGAGCCAGTGATGTTGGCATACACTACATCATCTAGTCCATCATCAGAAGGTTCAGGAGAAGGAACTTGGGAAGGAGGAGGATGCTGTGGACAAGTTGTGGAGTAGGGGCATGCACAAGTAGACATCTATGGTGTAATATTTGCACATTTATTCCCGTGTGTTTTTTTAGCCTCCGTGCATTTTTTTGCCCTGTGCGCATTTTTTTTCCCATGCATTTTTTTTTGCCCTGCATGCTTTTTTTGCCCTGTGTGTTTTTTTTGCCCTGCACGTTTTTTTCCTGTGCATTTTTTTTGCCTGGCATGTTTTTTTCCCACGTGTTTTTTTGCCCTGTGTGTTTTCTTTGCTCTGCACATTTTTTGGCCTCCACATGTTTTTTTAGCCTCCACATGTTTTTTTATACTTGCACTTTTTTTTCAAAATGGGGGCTCATTACATACTTTCCAATATACTTGAATGTAGAATATGGTATGACATCTAAAATAGCATCCATACAACATTTGAAAGATTACATGGAAATCATGGATCACAAATGTTACACTTCATCCAGGTAGGGTGGAGTGTAGCCTTTAGGAGACTTGACCTCCAGGGCAAGATGAGTTCAGGAAGGACTGGATATCCTATCAGCATACTTGCATAAATAGGATCAAGGTGAAAAGAGTGAAGTCCAATAAAGGACTCATCAAGGATGTGTGCCAGAGGCTAAAGATCAAGCCTATGATTAAGGGAGACTAAAGTTAGGTTACATGGATGTGCATCTAGATTCTTATATACAGTTGGGAATGTCCAAGAAAAGAGACAAAGGAGACTGAGTCAGAGATAACAAGAATAGAAAAGATAAGAAGGAGTCATAGATAAGTCAGATAGAAGGTTTAGGGTGAAGAGGAATCATAGATCGGATCAAAGAAGCAAGATAAAAAGAAGATCTAGATGTACAGCCATGAAGGCAGGAAGAGAAGAAGCAAAGATCAAGATAAAGGCTGAGAAAGGGAACTCAGCTATAAATACACCATATAGGCAGATGAAGAAACTAATAGACAAAAGAGAATGTCTGTTGGTACAAGGATCAAGTGAGAACAAAGGGATCAAGAGAAAGAATGTCTGAGAGATAAGGAACATCCAGAATGTGTGATGAATCTAAAAGAAGGCTTGCTGTTGGAGCAAGCACAGCCAAGCAACTAGAAAGGCATCATCAAGATGCACAAGGATCCAATAGAACATCTGATGAGAATCAGATGTAACTAGATAAAGATCTGTTGGAGATCTGGGGTGCCATGAGGCAGACTAGAAGTTCCTGTATATGAAAGATCACAGGAAGCGGATGGAGCACCATGAGGAGATGCCCAGGAACGAAGATAAGCATTAGCTGATAAGCCAGATGTGCAGCAAGAAGGTTCCTGATCATATGGAAGATAATTAAGAAGCAGAAGGAGGTTCTGATGATCAATCAGTGATATCTTGGCAGAGTACTGTGACTGTTGATGATGAAGTGATAGGTGTGAGTCAGGAATGTTCAGAGAGGTCTTAGAGATCAAGTGGGGACTGCACTAAGAGTGCCAGAGAGAATCCAGGGGGCTAGGAGGAGTTCTGGGTACAGAGGAAGCAGAGACACATCAGGGAGGGTTCTAATGGGTCGGAGCAATGTCTGGAAGAGTTCTGGAAGCGGTCTAGGTGTAACTGATCAAGAGGAACACATGGCAGGAAGCCATATGTGACAGATATAGGGAGGAGACATATCTGGAAGATGCCAGATATGGATCAGGGAGCCTTGAGGCAGCAAGGGAAACCAGAGGGGACTGAGGAGTATCCAGGGGAATTCCTGGAGCGACAAAGGACAATTGGCTTTGAGTCTTTTGTAGAGATCAAAGAGTTCTAGTTGGATCCATGATCAAAAGATGATCTGGAGATTCTGGTAAAGTTAAAGAAAGTGTGATCTCAATGAAAAGGACACATTAGGGAATGCCCAAGGGCACACAAAGGTGCTAGGGACTTGTTTGCATGCTAGAAGAAGAGCCAGAGGTTTCTGGTGAACATCTGATGGAGATCAGATATAATCTTGGATGGCTTAGCCTTGGATAAATCTGAAGTGGTCTAGAATATGGCCAGATGGCCCAGTTGACTGTGGGTGGATCGGATAGAGGTCTAGTAGGCACAGTGGTTTGGTTGGGGACTTCCAGGAGTAGCCAGAAGTCAGATACAGGTTTAGGAGGAGGCATAGATCTAATTGTGAGCCAGATCTAGGAGAAGTGGTCAAGGAGGAGCATCAGTGGAGGCAGATGTGACTGGATACAAGGGAGATCTTTAGGAACAAGTTCCAGGAGAGATCTAGATACCTAGGAGCACTGGAAGGAGGCTAGATGGATGACTGAATGAGGAGACCATGTGAACTCAGTGAAGAGGACATGATCTAGGGAGATCAGAGATGTCCAGGTGGAAGATCCAGGAGCTCAGGGGACTGGGAGAGCATTCAGAGGATGCTGAATGCGAACCATGCAATAGTAATCAGGTAGTGATCCTGATCCAAGGATAGAAGGAGGCTGGAAGGCTTATAAGGAGCAACTAGTGAGGGTCATTCAGGGATAACCTGCAAATGGCTCAGGAGAGCCCAGGAGAGGATTGGAGGATGCTAGGAGCATACAGGGGCGGAGGGATCTCTGGTAGGATGAACAGGAGATGGCTGATCTAGGAAAAAGTGTAGTGGGACTACCAAGGTAGGGATAAGTTGTAACAGGGAGACCAAAAGTAACTGTTGTGCAATGAGATGAAGACGAAACCAAAGAATAATGGAAAGAGGAGGATAATGAGGGTGAAGGTTTGGATGTTGGTCAAAAAAGAGAGCACCAATTAGCCCAATGTCCTGGAGCCCACTTAAGACACTGTGGACATTAGAAAAAGCAACAATCAACCTGAATATGGTTTAGTTTATGGCATTGGAAACAGGTTTTGTGGTATCTGGGATGGTTGGTGGGAAGTGGATCAAATCCATCATTGCCTGACCACCAAGCTTCTGTGCATTGTATCAATCTTTCTTCCAATGAGTTCAGAGCTGAGAATGAGGCTAAAGGGGTAGATGGCAAGGAGGAGGTTAATCTTTCAGCTAGTGGTGCTTTCCATGCTAGATCTTTACTATACCTGTCAACATCTGTAAAGAATTCAGTGAGGTCATGTTTGTGCATCACAGTGATAAGGTCTCATTGCAGATTATTGCAGATGTGAATAAGTCGTTGTCCATAAAAAGCAGTTCTAGCATCCTGTAATAAAATGTTCCCCATGGTTTCTAAAGAACTGCATTGGAGATATGAGCAGTATAGTGCATAAGCAGCAGAGTTGGGGTTTAAGTGTGCATTGATGATGGCAACAAAGTGTGAATCTGCAAGAATTTGTTCGTAGGCTGTTACGATTCCCTGTTTCTTTTCAAACTTATTCTTTTCTTCCACAAATGCCCCTATACGGACTACTTTGGCATCGCATCTGCTGCCGCAGACTTCTCTCCTGTGTCATTTCCTTTACAATATGATTATGCCCTTGTCAGCAGGATACCCAGTCATACTCATGTTTTTCTTTCTTGTATACAGTCTGTGCTACAGTATCATACCTATATTAGTTCCTGCTGTAGCACTTGTAACTTTAGTTTAGTTCTTGTTACGCTTGCTCCCGGCGAGGGTACAAGCGTAGCCTTGGATGAACCTAGCTCTGCGTGGGTGGCTGGGTAATTAGCCCCTGTGGAAGGAGCTCCGGTGTACGACCGCAGAAATGGCGGCGTCGAGGATTAGCAAGAGTAAGCGTCCACTCAGTAGTAGGACGATGACTAGATGCCCGAGGGTCACGACGGAAGAGAACGTCGTGGAGCAGAAGTAGACACTTGGTATTGACCAAGGAGAACTAAACTAGAGTACAACGTATACTACGCGCGATAGAAGTAGGCATAACCGTGGAGCACAGACCAGGCGTAGAAAAGGGAATAAGGACGACGACTGGGCTATCGAATGAGTAAGTACGCAGTCGTATAGTAATACAGATGACAAGATGAAGGGAATCTGCGACGGCAGATACGATGCCGAAGTAGTCCAATAGGGGCATCGCGAAAGAAAAAGAGTAGTCCGTAGAACGCAAGAAGAAAACGTAACAGTTCTCCTTGTCAATACCAAGTCTGCTTTGCTCCTGATTGTTCTCTTCCAATCAGTCCATCGAGCATTGAGTCATCATCCTACTCCTGAGTGGATGCTTCCTCATGCTACCCAAACGTGAGGTCTCTTAGATCTCTTTTACAGGTGTTATTGTCTATGGTACTTGGTTCATCTGAGGCTACGTTTGCGTCCCACCCGGAACAAGCATAACAAAAGAACTAAACTCTATTGCCACGACTAGCATCATTTAGATTGCCCACCATATCATCAAATTGTTTCTCTGGTTGGCAGAATCGGCAGGACTCCCCTGCACCCTCTACTGCGTCCGAATCTTCAGGAGAAATACCCACAGATCCCGACGAACCTATTGATACTGAAGCCCTTGGACTTTGTGAACTTGAGCAGCAACTTAGTAGCTCTCTTGTAATACTGCGTGCAGCAACACCGCCAAGTCCTATGCCCTAGCCACAAGCAGGAAGAATCTTTGCCTTCCCGCCCATTAACGTCGCATTTGTGAACCCTACAACCAATGTCACAGCACCCGCAATGTCCAACACAGCCACTGCCCCTGTGAAACCAACTGAACTACACCTCGGAACACTGGAGGAATTCAATGGATCGTATGCCTGGGCTATGCCCTGGATGCGGTCAGTACAGCTTTACCTAGTTGTCAATGATAAGCTCTACAAAACGCCAAACAAACAGATCGCATATGCACTCTTGTTTATGAAGAAAGGAACCACACTCACATGGGCCGACACCTTTAGAGAATCTAAGTTGATGGCAGGAACCTTTACTCTAGGAACCTGGGCTGACTTCAAGAAGGATTTCCGCGCCGCTTTCAAGAACGCGGATATCAAAAAAGACTCCCTAGCCTGGCTAGCTCAAGAACATCTATCAGAAAACCAATGCAGTGGATACAACCCCGCATTACAGAAATATATCACCATGTTCCAGAGCAAGGTCACTCTTATGGGCATTACGGATGATCAAGTATTGATCAACTATTTCTCAAGTGGCATACTGGAGACATTAATGCACTGAATCCACTCTATGGAAAAAGTGCCAGATAAAATAACGGAATGGTATGCCAAAGCTGTTCACTTTGCCAGAGTAGAGGAACGAGCACAGGCCATTGCTCACGAGAGAAACCGACGTCACACAATGTTTACCCCATCCTTCCAACCTCGCAGCACTCCAACTCGCGACCCTAATGCTATGGATGTCGATGCTGTTACAATCTGAAAGCTTATGCCAGAAGAGAGAGAGAGATGTCAAAAGAAGAGGCTCTGTTTCCTATTCCGAAAGAAGGGACACTCAGTAAGGACCTGTCCAAGCAATACGCAAGCACGAACAGCACCTCTGCCACATGCAATATGAAAAGTCGAAGAAGAAATCAAAGCTAGCATCTCCGAAATGCATGACAATGAAACCATAGGTCAGATCAACCTGGGTTTTTAAAGAGAAGAACACCCACTAAGCACATTTCTCCCCTAGATGTTTCATGTAACAGTATACTAGTATTGATAAAGGCAATGAGAATCCCTGTCCAAATTATGATGCCTGTCGACATGAACATCAAAGTCATTGCAACGACAGCTCTAGTCAACTCTGAAGCCCAAGTATCTTGCATAGACTAGGAATTTGCCCAGTCTTGAAAACTCCCTCGAACCTGCCTCCCTATCCTGGTTACTATTTGCAACATTGATGCCTCCGTTAATACTAATGGAACCATCAAATTTAAAATGACTCTCTTCATTAACGTTAATGGCTTCGTCCAATCTACTGAGTTCTACTTAATGAACTGTGGTAAAGAGACTATGATTCTTGGATTCCCCTGGCTCTTGGCAGTCAACCCCGAGATAGACTGGCACAAAAAAATGCTGCAAGTTCCAAAGGAGTCAGATCAGTCTGCAAATCTTGTTGCTGCACACGAACAAGAAAAACAATGAAAAGCAGCACTATATGACCTCCGTCGCCCAGAAAATGTGACGACCCCACAACACGTCAATGTTGACACCTTGGTAGATGAACATTTGTTCGGATACCTAGATCGAATAGAGGATGACGTCTGGTGCAGTACTATATGCGTTGCACGAGACATGGCACACCTAAAGCCGCTTCGTACCCTGTCAAGGACCATCCTAGCAAATGGATGTTTTATTCCGAACCCGGCACTCACGTGTGCAGCTTTGACTATGTCAACTGATCTAGCCATCAACGCCAAGAAGGGAGAAGTAACCTTACCTCCCCAATACGCTGCTTTCGCCAATATATTTTCCAATGAGGATACCCCGTTACCACCATCTCACGATTGTGACCATAAAATCAATCTGGCTGACACCTTCAAACCAAAGATCGGCAAATTGTACCCCTTGACCACAGAAGAACGAATGGCCCAAGATGCCTTCCTGGAAGAAAATTTAGCATCAGGAAAAATTCACCCCTCTATGTTGCCACAAGCCACCCCCTTCTTCTTCATGAAAAAGAAAAATGGTAAATTACGACCAGTCCAAGACTACCGGTACCTAAACAACCATACTATTCATGATGCATACCCCCTCCCGCTCATCTCGGACCTCTTAGACAAGTTAAGAGGTGCAAAAATCTTCACCAAGTTCAACGTGTGGTGGGGATATAATAGCATTCGGATTAAAGAAGATGATCAATGGAAGGCCACAGTCCTTACACGTT
>JBBPKM010000695.1:0-12538 GCA_038089255.1 Austroboletus rostrupii | reverse complement strand
TGTAGTGTCTTCTTTTATCAATTCGGCATGCGGTTGCATAAAACGTCCCGGTTCGCCGCGTGTGAATGAATATTCATAACAAATATCATGTGACATCGCGACACACCTACTCGTTTCTCGTTGGCATCGTTCGTCTATCTACTTGTGTTGATCGATGGTCTTTTCAACCCTACTACTACTACGCCGGGGGAGGTATGTACAGTACGAGAAGTGCGAACACTAGTCTGAAAATAGGCATGATGTACATGAAGCGCCGTTTGCCCTAGGATACGAATAACATAGGAGGAAAAAACACTGAAAAAGTGAAGAAAGTACGAACGAGAGGGTATGTTACTTTACCTGGTAAAAAAAAAAAAAAAAAAACATCGAGGACGGTCCTAAACAAGGCATGGAATCCGTCGGAACGCCAAGAAAAACGTGACAAGGGAAAAAATGAAGAAAATCTGTCGGGGCATGGAAATCATACTTCTTCGTCACTCATAGCATAGAGACTTAGGCTCGCCATATCGCCCAGATGCAACTCGTGCTCCGGTCGCAGTTGCAAGCTCGACGGAGACCCAGGTACCTCCGTCATCGAGAAACTGGCGATCGTCGGCGACACGTGCACCGCAGACGAAAACGACGACGAACGACGATCGTGGGGAACGTGGCCAAGCGCCGTCTGGCTCGACCCGCCACTGTGGCGTGCGTCCGAACGGGGCAACACACCCCGCGTCGGCGAGGGTGGGGACGGAGGTGCTGAAGACGCTCCTAGGCGGTCGTGCACGGTGTCTTCGAGCATGAGGAGGGACATGTTGGGCGGTACGTTTGGAAATACGGATGATGTCGTGCTTGCGCAGCGTCGACGAGGACGGGGCGCACCTAAAACGATGGGCGCTGGTGGTGCATCTAGACAAGGTGATGTTGGACGCGACGATCGAGGACTCGACGTTGCAAGTCCGTTTGGATGTGTACGTGACAAGGACCGCTGGGGCCAGTGTGGGACGGTCAGCGGGGGAGGTAGAAGCGACGGCCGATCGTGGCAAGACTTTGAAAAGGAAGTCGATAGCGGAGCGCGCGGCGGTAGTATCCCAGAGGCTAATCGGTGGATCTGGACTCGCATTCCGTCCAGCTCATCCTCTAGCTCTCGAATGCGATCCCGGAGTTGCAGATTCTCCTCTCGGAGCGTCTTGGTCGTCCTTTGTGAATCTGACAGTGCAGAGAGCAGTGCCTCAGTTTCCAGGTCATGCTTCTCTTTCATCAATTGGATCGCAACTTGTTGGGAAGAGGACGCAGTTGATACAGACGTCGGCGCAGTTGACCCCGAGAACGTCGTACGAGGCGCCGAAAACGTTGGACTATTCCATGTAACACCACTTTCGGAGGGCGTCATCCCGCGAGACACGCTGCCACTACGTCCCCAAGAAGACGACGACGCAGCCTCGGAGAGTGCCATCCTGGAAGGTACAAATCGATCCTCTTGCTCACTATGACCTCGGAGAGAGGCATATCTAGTGGCCCCCGATGTGTGCGTGCTGGGTCCATCTCTGTCGCCGTCCAGTAGCCCAGCCGCAGCAAACGCTTTCACGGTCCTGGGTCCAAGCCACTCCATTGCTGGAGGTCTGTTGGACAGCGAGGAGGAAGGCCGTATCGGAGATGTAGAGCCGGAAGTCCGCGCTTCTTCGACACTCATGCTTCGTCTCCGGTTGTAAAACAAGTGTGGTCGTCGTCGTTTATTGACTTCCAATGTGCCACCCAACTCAAGAGCGGGGCGCGAACTAGGCTGGCGTGTGGGGTCCGAAGTAGACCGTGGTGAAAACTGGGACGGCAGTGACTTCTCGCCGCCTGTGGACGTTGGTGGCACGGAAAGCTGGTTCGTCGGGCGAGAATTCCCTGGCGTGTAGGACGACACATGCCGAATTGGCGTAGCAAGGCGTGAACCAGCTGGTCTGCGAGGCGGCAAGTCTGTCGATCCAAGAGAGCTCACGGGTGAGGGTATTCGGGAAGGTTGTGCTTGAGACGACAGCGGCGACGGCAGTTGATGTCGCTTTTTAGGTTGATCGAGCAACCCTGAGGATGTCCTATCCGAAGAGTCGCTCGGACCAGGCGTAGAGAGTGTCGCTGAACGCATGAGGCGCGGGAGGGAGGAAGGCGGACCCCGTGTGGGGTTTACACGCGAAAGGGGAGAAAATCGGCTTGCGGGCGACGACTGCGTGATGATTGAAGAAGGTGACGGAGGGACGACGGTACCTAAACGGGGGGATGATCGGGGGGAGATACCGTCCCTGTTTGGTGGGCGGAGCGACGAGGTAGAAATAGGGTGGCTGGGGCTTCGAGAATGCATGCGAGATGGGATGCGACTGGCGACGAGATGCGGACTCTTTGTACTGCCATTGATCTTGTTCGGGCTGAGGAGCTCGGCAAGGTCTGGGTCTAGAGTGCCCAAGTCGATATCGCCTTCCCGACGTGCTGCATTTGCTGGCCCCGCGGGTGAAAGCGAATCATGATCGTCTATACTCTCCTCCACCACTACGTCGTCCACGCCTTTCAACCAATCACCCGCAGAGGTAGAATCCTCGGCCTTTAAGGCATGCATTACTTCAGCTGCTAGCTTGGAGGTGGAAAGCTCAAGGATAGACGCAGCTCCTTCAGGAGATGGGATTCGACTCCTGACATTCTGTTCTAGAATAAATGGAGATGCAAGTGCGTCATCATCGTGATCTTCCTGGATCCTATCCTCAAGAAGTGGCAAATGCTTAGATATACCGGAGTTCTCAGCCTCGATGATGGTGGAGAGATCCGCACCCAACGGTGGGCCTGGAGAAAGTAAGGGCAGCACTGCATCATGGTCAACAAATCAGGAGGGCGAAAAGAGAAGAGGAAATACCATAAGGTTCTTCGCTTGATCGTGTCGAAGACGCCGAGTCGGACGTTGTCCTGTTGGTATCACGACTTCGCTTGCGTGCCATCATGTCTTCTTCGAAAGTTTGACTGTGCTGTGATATTGGAATGACGGGGCTTGAATCCGCCTCTTGTGAGCGCGTTTGAGTCGCTGAACTCTTTCTGTCATTGCCAATTCGACGGAAGGTGCCAAAGTTGACAAAGGATGACTTTGATGTCTGTGCAGGACTGGATGGTGGGTTGGACGATTTGGCTGGTGCGAAAGGGAGCAGGTTTCGAATTGAGCGCAGAGATGGGATGGAAGACACAGGAGTGTGGGATACGGTCAACTTGGTAGCAGACGCGGACGCGGGACAGGACTGAGTGGTGCTCTCGGAGGTGCGACGGGTTTGGGATAGGAGAGACACTTGAGAAAGCGGAAAGGTGGACGAGACAGAGCTGCGGGACGGGCGGGGCGTGACAGCGGGCATGGACGACTGGGGCGTCGGTGGATAGGTCATGTCGCCAGTGCGGAGGCGGACATGCAGCGGGGAAGGCCAGCTTCGTGACGGCGCCTGACCTGGAGCTGCGGACCTTGTCGTCGCCCACACCGAGCCCAGCGAGCCTGAGAGACGACGTCTTCAAACTTTGAGAAAGAAACTTTCATCGTCACCTTCCTTTTTCGTAGCCGATCAATCACACCCCACGTGGACCCCAAACCAGCCAGCAGCCAAGTCTATCCAACCGCCACATCTCTTTATTTAGTTTAGTGTGCAGCACCATCTACCGCGGGAATACCAGTTTCACTCAGTCCCGCCTTTGCGAATGCCTGCTGAATGTCGTTCCGAGAGTAGCAACCCGTCGTCCAGCCTTTTTCGGGAATTTTTGCGCATATTCATGGGAGGCCCGCCTTGGGATGTATTTCTCCCTCGAGTTGCATTCCATCACATACACACGGGCTTTTGTTCTGTGCATGTATGGTCGAGGTCGGCTATTCATGTTTGATGAACTTCATTCAAAAGTAAGGCAGTAAGCCCATTCAGCCTATGGTAGTAATTCGGACTGGTACAGATGACAGTCTTGTCGCGACATGGACAAGCATCTTGCTCACTCATGGGCAATATTTGAATCGGTTTCAGTGCTGTCCACCCTGGTGAACTTCACCGCTGCGTTCGACCTTTGAATCAGTAGAAAGTCTATGTCCGATATATGTGTATGCAGCTTCATCACGAAATGGGGAGCCGTCTTACTCACCGCTTAACCTGGCTATTGCCATTACAATTAAAGTCGAAGCCACTGCGGTGCTCAGCAGGGCGGAATGACAGCGCAGCAGAGACGAACATGGTAAAAGGGAGTGCGGCGAAGAGAAAGGACTTAGACAAGGACATCTCACAGAGATGGGAAGCAAATGGAGCAGAACTTCTATGCCTTATAAAGTCTGTACGAGTTATGTACTCAGTTGCGTATCATTGCCCTACTAACATCACATGTTAGCCCTGTTTCAGGGATCGGCTACTCTACTGATATCACACATCAGCCCTGTTTGAGTGAAAATGGTTTATCAATGACATGGTAATTGCCACAGAAGGGCGATACAATTTTCGAGTGAGAAATCACTACCTTTTCATTTTTGTGACGGTGTTAATTTCAAAGTTGCAGTTTGCACGCCACCTCCCGCAAACATAGACCGCCCTCAGACAGACAAGTGCACTGGGAGCATTACACCACGATGACGACACTAGCGACTGGCGGGAAAGGCTGTAGAAAAGTATCAGAAAAGGTTAGCGCAGGTTGAGGAAGAGGACTCACCTAGCGGGACTCCAGATGAGTTGGACAACCCGAGAAACGAAGCAGGCGACCAGGTCAACAAATCATGTATACTAGGCTATGTCCGAACTCGGGGGAACATCCATCAGAAAAAAAAGGATG
Source organism: Austroboletus rostrupii (assembly GCA_038089255.1). Taxonomy (NCBI): domain Eukaryota; kingdom Fungi; phylum Basidiomycota; class Agaricomycetes; order Boletales; family Boletaceae; genus Austroboletus; species Austroboletus rostrupii. The sequence goes on along the minus strand of JBBPKM010000695.1, from coordinate 7,750 downwards.
TCGATGAAATGAATATACCAATTCTGAGATATCAAGTCAGAAAGTCCTAGGCCGAGCAGAATGAATCGAGAGGCGACGGAAACAATCAAAGCATCAAAATGATGAAAATAGAGTCGAAATGGATGGGAGATAACGGGAAAAGACAGCACGACGAGTGGCACATGCGATAGCTCGAACCCTTGTATATCAAACAATCTGGTGGACCTGATGGCTTTCCGTGTGGATGCCTACATGTCAGTCGAATTTATTTCCTCGGGGTTGAAATCCCATATTTTTATCGACGCATCGTATACAGCTGGATGAGGACGCTCCTTCATTCTTACCACTCCACCATCTTCGCTCGCTTCATCACTCGTTTCAGAATCCGACTTAGAGCCGTCGGTGATAGCTGCTACATCGTCAAAGTGTCGCGAGCCAGAAACCGAGAGCAGAAGTGCTTCGAGTGGATGAAACGCAACAGCACCGATAGCGTCTGGGAGGAAATTAAGAAAGGTACACTCAATGTGTTTGAACAGCTTACCACAGTGTGCGTCATACACCAATGTAGGTCTATTCTGCCTCACTTTCCCCCCCATCTCGCCCTCGCATTCATCACTCTCTGTTTCGAGGTCATAAATGGCAACCTGCCCAGACTGCAAGCCAGAATGCACAAAAAAGCACAGCATTCATGAGTCGACATGACGTACCTGATTGCCCGAAGCTAACCACTTCCCAGTGCTTTCGACATCGAATTGCGTCCTTTGATTCGTCAAGTTCTTGTTGGCGGAATCGTTGGGCGTGGCTTCTCTCGAGAAGCAAAACAAAGGCACCGAGGGATCCCCCCGAAGATCCCAACTCCATAGTCTTTCGCTCCGTCTGAAAGCGGCGTACAGAACGTGAGGTCGAATTGGATTGAACCCAAGCTAAAAGTGATGCACACAAGACAATTGGAGGACGGTCGACACAAGTCTTATGTACGAAACTGGACTTGGCACCCACCTGGGTCACTCCTCCCTTTTCCCATTCTGACACACCACCTATTGACAAGACAGGTTCGAATGCCGATTCATCGAACAGAGCAATATTGTCGGACACGCGTGACGCCGGAATAAGACTTCCAGCGGCGTAGTACTGTAGAGAAAAAGAAAACGTGAGGGTAGAGATAATGCCTTACACAATATAGACAACGCGTCAAATAGAGCATTTTCTCCGAGGATTGATCGGTCACCTTTCAGTCCGTCTTTACTCTTCTTTGAAGGCGTGGTTGGCATTCGCTCGCCTTCACCTGGTCTATGTATGTCGAATATCTCGATCGCATCTTCGAACCCACAATACAACCTGTCCAGGCGTTGGGATAAAGGGTCACATTCACAGTCAGGAAAGGAGGACGCACTTGTCGGCTGTGACGTTGAACGCTAAACTATGCGGTGCAACGAATCGCTCGCGATGATCGACAATGGGATACGATGCTCGGAGCTGATGACAGAGAAACAGAAACACGATCAGAACTAGACGTCATGTCGAGTCATCCCCTACGCACCCTACCGTCCGTCCCATTCAACAGTTTGACGGGACAATCCCTGACGGAAGCGACAAAACAAAAGCCAGGTAAAAGGTGTCGGGACGCGCCAGGGTACCATGCGAAGTCGACGATCGATGCGGGCTGTTGAAACGACTTTGTGTGTATGAGAGACGCTGCAGAGTCATAAGCAGGATTGAAAATCGCCCCCAACAAGAGATAGACCTGCGTTTCCTTCAAGTCTGTATGCTCGTTAGCCCGATAGGTGAAGTAGAGAAAGGAAGATGAAGAATGCACGCACGGAGTGAACGTTTGGAACGATCTGTTTTCGCATTGGGCCATCATGCTGGATCCGTCCGTACACCTGTGTTGCGCGCAAAGTGTGTCAGTGCGCTTTGAAACATCGTGAAAGGATTACCATTTCGCGGTGCGAGCAAAGTTGCCTGGGAGGCCGGGGTCGTCCTCGAGTGCGGTACGCGTCGACAGCGAAGGCTTCGATGTGCTGACGATGCGATACGAAGGGGGGTGCCATGTCGCTACTGATGAGGAATGTTCATGTGCCAGTGGAGGCTCGACGTCGACCATGCTGGAACGCCTGCCGTGGACTACAACGGGCGAAACTGAGGAGAGCGGGCAAGCGAACTGAACCGCGCTCTATAACTGGGACCTGCGAGGTACGTGTACAGGGGTAGTCTCTTTTGAGCGTGATGGGGATGTGGGAACCTAGCGGCACCCTTGGCAGCACTTTTTTCGGCCTCTGTTAGTCTTACAGACCAATTTCGTAATACAGCAAAAATTGGTCTGTAAGACCACTCCTCGCGAGTGAACCGCCCCTTACGTCCAAATATGGAAAGTAACTTATAGGACGTCCCGCGCACGAAATGGTTACAACACCCCCGTGAGTTTAGTATGACTCTAAGTAAACTTTCCATGAACATTGCATTGACATCTGTGGAAGCCTGATTGTATGGTGGTAATATTTTCTTTTATAAACAATGGAAATGATTACTGAAGCGCACAGAAGTGGCGCGAAGTAATAAGGGTGAATGCACCCGAAAGGTATGTCTTAATCATTCGCATCTCACCTTAGCTGTCCCCTGCTCCTCCCGCCCACTCATCACCCACCCCTGTGCATGTCAAAGATGTAAGTTGGCACAATGAACATCATGCCGGAGTGAATACCACAGCGCCGAACCAAGGGCAGCATCAACAGTACACTCATGGCAAATGCCACAGTGCCCCAGAGACAGCGACAACAACAATGATGGGACAGGACACAGGTAAGCCCATCCCATCCAGCACCCCAGAGACAACACTGACAGCCCAGATACTCTAACGGTTGACCTAAGACAGGCATGCCTACCATTCACGACACTCAAGCCCAATGCGACAACACTGAACCAGTAAGTGCATGGCACTCCAAGGATGACTTCAACAACCCACATGCCCCAGGGGAATGCTGTGACACCACAATGCTTCAACAACGACATGTGAGCACCTGTGGCAGCACATTCCAGCCAACCACTACAATGCATCGATGGTGGTGTCAACAAATATGCACATGGACACCACGACTGACCCGTCCATGGTAAGCACAACTGCTCACCTGGTACTCATTTGCCGCCCCGCCCGCTTGCTCTCCAACCTGCCTGTATATCAATGCCATGTCATAAACGTATTACTTAGTTATGTAATTACATAAATAGTAATTAAGTGAAGGTACACAAATGCTGAGATGCCGGCAAGGTTGGGATGAGATTGGAACAAGGTGCAAGAAAAGTCAAGGAAAAATTAAGTAGAGGTACACACCAAGTTTACGTGTAATAGTGAGGTCAGGACAAGGCTGAAATAAGGCAATAGTGTGGTGTAATTGAGGCCATGACGGCATCCAAAAGGGACTAATGATGGGCTGAATGGAGGTATTTGAGGAGCAAAGGTTGGGATGAGGCCAAAGAGAGGCTACATTGAGGCCATGGTGAAACTTGCTTTATTACTAGGCACAGAGGCTCTCAGGAGGCAGGGTCATAGAGACTAATTATTACCTACAACGAAAATGGGTCTAAAAGACTGGTATTGCCTCCGAGAAGTGCTGCCTGAGGTGAGTCGAAGAAGAAATATCTGAAGGATCACCTTCAACAAGTAGCAGTGAAAAACGTGAAACAGCAAGTTATGAGCCATCTACAGCCTCTGGCTCAAACTCAGGGTGATCAAGTAAGTATTTTGTATCACCCTTAGCAGGATGTTTAAGATCTTTCAGGCCACTTTTCTTCTGCAAGGAAAACCCATACCACACCACTTGGGTGGCCCCCTTCCTGTTGTCACTGTGTGGCTACACAGAGGCCTTATTTTGTTATATTATGAAAGCACGTTTATTCTCTTTTTTGTTGCCACTTTTTTTCTCTTGTTGTGTTTGTTGTGTCATCAAAATATCGAATGTTACATTCAGCATGCCACCTTCATCGTCGCTTGCCATTGAAGTGATGACGGGTGTACCTGTCTACTTTCTTGCCCTTCCCTCCCCACCATCGCACCTCGCCCCCTTCTTCATCAGAACATGCCGTGCAGTAAGTACCCCTGCCATTAATGCTGCAACTTCATCAAGATTTGGCATGCTAATTTTCCGACGCAGCACACTCCTTTCTTGCCAGGGCGCGATACACTTCTTTCAGTGTGGCATGCCACTTTCTTCAAGTCGTCGGGTAGCACACTACTTTTTCCCAGTACGCTACTTTTTGGCTTATTACGTGACTCAGCGCTCGGACGTTTCGAAAGTGGCAGTCGAGTTACATGTCCGTCGTCGAATCATACATGTTTTGCTCTTCCAGCGGGGAAGAAGTGATTTGATCATGATCAACATAGATCGTATTTGATATCGCCAGTATCAAAGAGCTACATCAGGAAACTGTCCGATTGTCGAAAAAAAAAAAAGGTATGCACAGGCCCAGAACATGCAGAAAATGGATACAGGAGGATGCGTGCGGATGGAGATGGGTAATATTGCAATTGTCATGAGTTTGTGAAACTGAGCCGATGCCGCGAACGTGACGGCGTGACCTGTTTGTTCATTGCCTTTGTGATCGGCTCCACCGACCTCTCATCAGACGCTGTCCAGAATCAGTGAGTAAACGCGGCAACAATACAGGACTCGGAGTCTCGACCGAGTGCTGACCTTGGGCGGTTGTGCGGGTGTGTCGTAATAACTGTCTTCCGTGTCTTGCCATTTTCGTTTCGAGCTGCGCGGCGGAACCGTGATGCAGAGTCCTGCGTACACCTCGACGTCGACCTGGCATTGCTCGGGCTGACGCCAAGTCAGCGACCAGAAACGACCATGGCACAGGGACGACGTACCGGCGTCACCAATGGCTCCGATTTGTCCGTCGCTGTGAAAAAAGAAAAGAAAAAAGTCGGGTCAGTCTCCAACCTAAACTCGTCCCCGAAGATCTCCAACTTACACGATGTCGATACGTCGAGCTGCACGTCCTCCTCGGGCAGCTGCGCGGGCCCCAGCCGCGGCGCATCCGGGATCGGGGATCCAAGCGGGTGCCCGCTCGCCTGGCCCACATCCACGTGTATCCTCAGCGGCGGCAACCTCAGCACGACGCGCCGCTCTCCGTCCTCTTTCTTCACGACCACCTCCGGCAGACCCCTCAGCGGCGCCTGCGTCTTGCGATCGCGCGTCTCCGCGACCGTGTCTATGGCTGTGGCATCGATCGCAGAGGCGGATGCGGCGGACTGGACGACGACGGGGGTTGGAAAGCTGGCGATGTGCTTGGGCGGTGAGGCACGTGCCATGTCGGTGTCGATGCGTAGGCCGATGGCGGATGCGTGGCGGTTGGCGCGGTACGTGCGTGAGACGAGCGTACGATGGGTCTGGGCGACTCGGGAGGAGTTGGCGTCGGCGCGTCGGAGGCGTCGCATGAGGGTGGTCAACTCGGTGTCGGAAAAGGGGCGGAAGGGGCGGTTGCTTATAGGGTTTTGCCACGGGAAAGACATGTCTAAAATCTGGGGGTAATGGGAATTGGAAAAAAGGACGAGAAAACGATGTCAAGGAATGGAGAAGACGTCAGGGAATGGACGATAGAACGCGTCTTATAGTGGTTCACGCCCGCGTGATATGGGACAAAGCAAAAAGAGGATAATGGGAGTTGGTGCCGGACGGCGAATTCGGTCCACAGCGCTCCCTCATTTATATCACCCCCTACGCCGGGTCCACGGTCTAGCTGTCTCACATGCACAAAGCACCTCAGGGGTCGATTGACATACTCGCACGTGGCTGCACTGCCCTGGAGACTTTCAAGGACACACAAAGGTATGTCCTTGAAAAAAAATAGATTTTACGGCAAGCTTGTACGTGCTGTGTGTCACAGTGTACAAACCAAGGGCGATATAACAATCGTGGCGTATGTCGGACGCCCACTGACCACTTCGTCAGGTGAACGCTTGCCTTGTATTCTGCCGCAGTATGGTGATCATCACTTCCTATATGCCCACACACTGGACATCGACATAAATCCGCCGTCTTCCTGCTGTGTTCCGTCGTCGGTCGTCCGGACCCGAAGGATGCCATCGCGATTTGACCCCGCAGGACCATTTGTGAACTTATTTTTGTCTTATCGTATCGGCCACCCTGTCGACCCCTCTTCACCCGCCTTTTCCACAACTCTACTGTGCACGAGCTTGTGTGCTGGATCGTTCGTCAGGTCCCCGCGCGATGGGCGCAGTTCCCGACTTCTTGGACGCAGTTCTCAAACTCCCCCCTCCCCCTCAAAAAAAAAAAAAAGAAGCCGAACGACGCGACCCTCGCCTTGTCCACCCGACTCCGGTGGAAAAACGTACCCATCGTTGCATCCAACCAACCGCCGCATTGAACGTGCCCCCTTTTATTTATTTATTATTGTTTCAAGATGCGACGACCGCATTCTTGTCGGCACCTCTTGGAGACTTTGTGCGACTCGTCTTTTGACGGCTGAATGGTAGCGTCTTTCCAACTGTTGACGCTCGCGATGAAGGCAGATGTTTTAGAGTATCGCCGAGATGTCCTCGGAATACTTGAACGTTCGCCCGCCAGTGAACAAAGGCTGCCAAAATGATGCTAACGTGGGGTCACGTTACGACTACAAATTCCGACCGACGTCAACCCGAGCTCTACAACACTAACCGTGTCGAACCAAGAAAGGCACGCATGTGGTCGTGGGTGAATGTTTCGAGTGTACGATGTGGTGTTGGGGAAGCTACCAGCACATTGGAGTAGCAGAGGGGAGCAGTGAAAGATGACCAAACGGATAGATGGAATCATTAGCAAGAGCGCGTGTACACTAGTGATCTTGACCTGAAATCGACATCAAAAGCCGTGGAAACGAACGCGGGCATTGAGTATGCAGATAAACACGTGACCATATCTTAAGACGACCATCAGTACGACACGACCGCGCGCCATGAGTGCACTTGCTCACAAGATTGGCAAGTCCGACCGGGCCAAGGTTTGATATACGGAAATTGATGAGTGATAACAGGGTCATTGCTGTTTTGCCCCGACTGTGGAACCCTTCTCGCACTCCCTCGTGGCGACGAGAAGACGGTCATTTGCGAGCAGTGCCATCACGAGGAGCCATCTTCCTGTACGTCGCATCCACACGTCCTACGGTCACATCGGATGACGCCACTCTAGCGTATGAAAACATCGAGATTGTCACGCGCTCGCATCCAGACGCATTCCCGTCTGCACTGAGACAAAAGCGAAAGACTCAGACCAAGATCCACGAGGGCAAGGTGCTGCCCAAGGTGCGTACGATACGCTTCTACCGGGCATTGCTCAACGCGACCCAGGTGACGGAACGGTGCCCCGTGTGTGGATACCTCGAAGCATTCTACGAGGAGAAACAGGTGGGTTGCCCGGCGGTGCCTGGGCACGGCTCACTCCGTCATGCAGATGCGCAGCGCGGACGAAGGGTCGACGATTCTGTATACGGTACGTGTCTAGCTTTGGGGTGGTTCGCGGTGCTCACATGGCCGTATTCAGTGCGTGTCGTGCAAGCACGGGTGGCGGATCAACAACTAAAAAGGGGGACGCGGAGGGTTCGCTGTTGCTAGTGGATTACACGTTTACGCCTACGGTGCAGAAAAGGGCAACGACGCCAAAGCCACCGAGAATGCTTGCGAGTGAAGCGACTGCGCCTTCCCGAAAAGGGATACCGTCCTTTGGAAGTCTGCGATGAAAAAAACGATGAGCACGCGAACGGAGGGAAGCGAGCT
>JBBPKM010000694.1:0-12562 GCA_038089255.1 Austroboletus rostrupii | reverse complement strand
CCATCTGGTCGTCCATCCCCGCCCACACCTCGTCCAAGAGCACAAGCTGGGGACGCCCGACGAGCGCGCGCATCAACAAAACCATGCTCTGCTCGCCAGCGGAGAGATCTACGAACGCACGCCGCGCAAACGCCTCATCTTCAGCCTCCCAAGCACCGTCGCACTCGGATGGCTGCTCCGTGCCGCCGGCGCCCCACGCGCGCGGACCGAGCCCGACAATGACCGCCCGAACACGCTGCACGCGCCATCGCCAGACGTCCTCGGTCAGGTCTCCGTCGATCCCACGTCCAACACCTTCTGGTCCGCCAGGGACAAACGTACCATCAAACCCCGTACCAACGACGTCCCAGACGGTCGTGTTGGCGCGCCGCGGGTACGCATTGGCCAGCTCGGGCGAGACGACGCCGATGAGCGCACGGAGGTGCGGGGTCGGAATAGCAGTGCGTGGACGGGAGAAGAGTTCGAGATATGAATCGCCGAATTGAGTGTACGATTGTGGGTGGTCGCCCGTCAGGAGGGATAGGAGTGTCGTTTTGCCCGATCCTGGGAACGGAGGTGTCGCAATGCAATTCAAGAAGAGGAAGAGGTGTCCGTACCGTTTGCACCTTGAAGATGCCAACGATCACCTTCGCGGATGGTCCAGTTGATCGATTTTAATACCTGCCTCGTACGGTGAGAGTGTGAGACGAGCAGTTTTTTTTTTCCTACCTCGCGCTCGCCATAAGCGACGTTCACGTTTTTCAATACGACGACAGGCTTTCCTTGGTGTTGTACACGTTTCGCCGACGTATAAAGACTTGTCGAGTCATCTCCTTTGGCTGCTCGCGCTCGAGATTCGAGCACGGCTTCCTTGGTTCCCGTTAAAATTTGGCCCTCGGCGACCCACGCGAGGTGTGTGATCCAATCCGGAATTGGGTCCTGAACCCTGAGTCCGAGGATCATCCTCGGCCGACGAGCCTCGTGAAGCGATCGGAGAACAGACAACACGTTCGGCCGACTGTTAGCGTCCAAGCCCGCTGCAGGCTCGCGTCAGCAACGTAGAGATCCAAGGAGAGAAAGAACAGACTGAGAGGTTCATCGAGAAGCAGCAGCTCTGGCTGTGCGAGGATAGCCTTGGCGATGCGCGCCCGACGAGTCTGTCCGTTGGAGAGCGCGACCATGGGCAGGTCTAGCAACGGAGACAAGTCCAACCGCTCAGCCAATTCATCAAACACGGCCCGCTTCGCGTCGTCTGCGGCCGATTCCTCGGGCGTTTTGGCGTGTCCTTTGGGACGAAGGTTGAGAAAGTCGTATTCGCCAAACACGTGCTCGCGGAGCGTGATGCGGTCTTCTTCAAAGACGGCACCGTAGCGCGCGGTGTAGTCGTAAAAGGCGCCTCCTGCCGAGCTGGGCCGGTGGGCAAAGGACACGAGAGAGATGGCGGTATGGGGATCCCTGGGCGGGCGGGACAGGAATGGGAAGAGACCACCGGGGGTTGGCGGTGCAGGCGCGATCCGCATGTGTCCGCGCAACGTCTGTCGGTCGTCACGGAAGAGTCCCTGTTCGATCGACGACTGCGTACCTGCAATAGAGCCGTTTTTTGGTTGGATCCGCCGCCTACGACAGCCCAGTTTTGGCCCTCTTTTACGGTCCAGTCGACATTGCGAAAGACGGGCGCGGCAACGTTAGAGTCTCCGAATCGATATATGTTGGCATTGGGTATGTGGATGAGCACGTTGTCGCTAGGAGTGGTATAGGACCTCTTTGAGGTGGGATGCCAGCTGAAAAGCAAACGTCAGACTGTGTCGAAAGGCCATCTTTGCCACAGGCCACCTTTTATGTCTCGGCCATATCAGACGCGACGCCATAACCAGAACGCGTTGTGTGGGTCCGGCGGAAATTCGGCGAGGCTCGAGTCATTTCTTGAGCAAACTTTTGACCTCGGAGGCAAAGCTCACTCCCACGGACATTCGGACTTTGCGAGTAGGCGGCCAACGGGTTGGTATTCTTGGAGACAATCACCGTAATAAAGGTGAGTCATACGATGACGCCTGGGATTGTGAAAACAATGTGCTGGAGGAATATGTAGAAAAGCGTAGCAGACATGACAAATGTGTATGAAATGTTGTGTAGAATACTAAGCTCTGTACGCTTTTTCCTACACTCACCTACTCAGGTTTACAGCAAGCAACGCATAACTACAGCGATTTTTCAAGATGAGCCAGACCCGGGCCTCGCTTAGCTGCTCCACCAAAAGGCAGAAATATATCATTCAGTATCACGGACGGTATATCATGTACTAGTTATGAGACCTAGTGCTTGCAACAGAGCGAGGATACACCGCTGAAAAAATAACCAATGAACATGCTCTCTGTCTTGTTTAAAACCGACGGTTTTCATTGCGGATGGTGCAGACCTTTTTTGAGCTGAACCATTGAGCTAACACAACACCTAATATTTATTCCTAATATTTATTCCCAAGCCCAGTGATCGAGTCTGAAATCAAGCTTCAACTCTCCAAAGGACGGGTACTTCTTCAAGCTCTTAATCCTGTCGGTATAATTCCTCCAGAAAGATCTCTATCCGTAAGTATTGTTCAAGAGCTCTTATCTCACCGTCAAACAAATGTTATAATGCTGCATCTGATTCTCCGGTGTGGAAATGGAGACGACTACCTAAGCATTACTATGCGATCGAAAAGTAGGTGTCGCTTCGATTAGCTTCCGCAGCTAAAGTAAAACACAAATTTGGGCATAATATTATAAAAGGAACGAGGGGCAGCACAGAGGACGAATGTGAAAAAAAGTGTTTTATATGTCCCACTTTGGTATCGGAAGACGAGGGGGCAGTCTGGTCCGCCAAGGCGTCGGCTTGGGTTTATCCTGTCCAGGAACGGGGGACGGCGACACTTGAGGTGGTTTCGCTGCACTACCTTGCCCCGAGGGATTCCTATTCTTCCGCTCACCCATCTTCTGTGACAACGCACTTATCCTGCTGACCTGTGAGCCCGGCGGCGACAAGCGAATGGAGGGCGATGAAGGTAACAAGCCTTTGAAGAAATTTGCGAGACTCGAACCATTGTTCTGGGAGCGAACAGGAGAGCCGGCGGGCTGCAGGTTGAGAGGAGGTAACGGAGATACGAGCGGTTGGAGCTTGTGAGAGCTCTGGGAATGACGGTGAGCAAAGAAAGCAGACGTAACGAAGGCTGATACCTTGAAGATTCGCCTTCGGGGGCTACCTGGCCAATTTTTGTCATGCTCGGCCCCGGTGAAAGGCAGCGGATCTGGGACATATGAAAAGCTCATGCGATTCTTTGGCATGGGTGGACGCCGCAACCGGAGGCGGAGACGGGGACGATGGCCCTTGAGCTGCAAAGGACTCTGGCTGAGCGGTATGGGCTCGGGGACGTGGACGTCGCTGACGGGTATGTCGCCGTAGGCACTAAGGGTGTATTCATCTTCGCATTCAAGTTGCGACACGATCGAACGCGTGTCGTCGTCGTTAGAATCGGTGTTCTGCAGAGCCATGAGGCTTGGATGGCAGAGAGAGTAGGAAATGCCTACGTGAGGAACCTGGGGCAGAGCTGGCATAGCAGGTGGTGGGTGCATGCAATGCCATCGCAGAGACCTTTATACATGTGATGTTGTGGAGGTGGGCCTGTCAAAGCTGTGGACAATGGTGTCCACAGGGACAGCACTGGCCCCTGGACGAGTACTGCGACCGTTCAGGCTGCAAAATGGTTACTAGGCACGATGGGGTTACTAGCCATTTTAGTGGAGGTGGGATGATATGAGCTTGACATGGCGGCTCCTGAGAAGAAAGCAGACTTTTTAGAGTTCCTCAGACCAGGCACATTCTGTTATGTGCCCAGCAGAATGTCAGCGATCTAGAGCAATACGGTGCTGTATGACTAGTTAGAGACACATTCGCATCGCAGTGTTTTTGTCATGTCTACTCACCAACGACGACTCGCCGCACTCGAGTCCGAAATAAAACAGCTCGAGGCTCAAAACGTCGCCGCCAAAGAATGGACGCTCATCGGCGAGGCCTCTGCCCGCTCGCGTCCGCACGACTCGCTCCTCCAGGAAGACCTCGAGTTCGAGCGCACCGCACGCAGCGTCCCCGTCGTCACCCACGATGTCGTCGCTGCCCTCGAACACCGTATCAAGGCGCGCATACAAGAGGGCCAGTTCGATGACGTCGTCCGTCGACCCACAGACCGCGTTCTGCCGTTTTTGCCCTCCCGCCTCGTCGAGCTGCAGGACACCAAGTCTGCCCAGTCCCTTGCCCAGATCTACGAAGGCGAATACGTCGCAGCGCAGTCGGGCGCCTCAGCCGACGACAGAGACGGTCGGCTCAAACGGGAACACGACGAGATCACCCACCTGTGGGAGGGCATATGTGCCAAGCTGGACGCGCTCTGCAACGCCCATCATGTGCCCAAGCCAGTGCGTCCATATCTCCTTTACTCGTCACCCTGTCCATGCAAACGCAGTGCGACAGCCAAAAGCAAACATTACGACCGTGTCCGACCTGCCGGCTGCTTCCCTCGAGTCAGCACTCCCCTCAACCAAATCACACGCCAGCATGCTCGCCCCAGAAGAAATCCTTGCGCCTACGTCCTCTGCCGACGTTCGTGCACGCGGCGAGCTAACCCCCGCTGAGAAACGCGCACGGCGTAGCAAAGAACGAAAGGCAAAAAAGCGGATGCGCGACGCATTGGACAAGTATGCCAGGGCGAGATCAGGATCCTCCAAGCGAAAGGGGACCGCCAAGCAAGAAAAAGAGGCTGCGCTCAGCAGTCTCGTCAAGTCTGGCAAGGGTGTCACCGTCGTCGGTAAGGGCAAGGGAAACAAGGCCCCAAGGATAAGTCAAGTCAACAAGAAGGGGAAATAAGGGGTGGCCATTGTGCGTTGTCTCGTTGGTCTTGTTCTTACTTGCTCAGACACTCTTTTTAAATGGTTGATTAAAATTGCTGACAGAATTCTGTAGCTCAGGGGTTATCGAAGGTCAGGCTAGGCCATCCACCATGCAGGGACGTATGTGCCATGGACGATGACGCAGATGTATGATTCCCGGGCTGTATTTTTTTTTTTAAAAAAAAAGAGGCCCCATTTTAAACACATGATGCTGTCGCGCTTCGTGGTGTCTGGCTAAACAGATACAGTATGACGTGGGACGTATTCAGATTCTGGACTCAGCCTGTTGTATTGCCAATGACGGTGAAGAGGAAATATTCACCCCTAACCTCCGATGTGTACGTGGACAAGTACTTGATCCTTTACTTGATCCGCCACCTTGCGCTCAGCACGAGTATAGTCCAACGACTCGACTCATCTCGTGAAACATCGATGCGATCTTGTTCGCCTGCTTGTTGTGCACCACTCGTATGATCATACGCATACGATCTCGGTGGCAGAACGAAACCCGGTAAAATGCACGGCCGACGCCACACGGATCATATCATCCGGACTACGCGCGTTGCCCACCGTCGTAGCATGACACGCAGACAGACACAAACTTGACCTTTTTTTGAGCTAACATTACATGATGTCGTGGACCGCGAACTGCCTATAGGTGTAGAGCAAAGGTGCGCTCGAATGGTCGGGATGCCGTGATTCAAGTTGTTCAGGAAAATGGTTCAATATGGTTTCTGTAAACCAGGGGCCTGGCGCAGCTTGGTCGTCGATAACGGAAAGTCAGCGGAATGGTATGCTCACTGGCACCATTGAAGCCTCGTGCTTGAGTGCCAGACACGTTGCTGAACAGGACTGTGTCAAGTATGAGGATACTACCTTGTAAATTTACACCAAACCAACGATCTTCAGACCGAAAATGCTCTCCCCGCACTAAAAAGTGCCGAGGTCGACTTGGATGCCACCGCCCACTCTGGTAAAAACTCCAAAACTTCTTCCAACGACGGAATCTCTCCCCCAGACCGCCCCCCGCCAACCGTCGCGCTCTCATACTCGTCCCAACCACAGCTAACCCGTCCGCGCAATCCGTCGTCCGACGTACGACCTTCCTCCCATTCTACCGTCACCTCAAACGATTTATGAAAATCACGGCTCCAAAGCTCAATCTGGCTGATACCATTTTCAGGCATGTCGTAGCCATCTTGGACGCCCTGGTTCCCATCCCCAGCGATGCTAAACTTGGACACGTGTCGGTTCGTGAACGTCAGCGTGCAGAACCGGGTGTTGAGGCCTTGCACAGTAACCTGAGCACTGTTCGATCTTGTTCGGTCTAAATGAAGGGATACCCATGGCTTATCTGCACCGTAGGAAGCGTTCTTTCCTCCAGGCGAGGGTACCATGTCCGTCCCAACCTCCCATGTACATGTTTGTAAGCCAACTTTGTTCGTCGCATCGTAACAAATGACAGGCTTGGTGGAGACAGACGGAAGTTGTGGCAGGATGTGAGACGCCAAAAATTGTTTTGGCCCAGTTAGTGCCGTCGTTACACGTTCAGTCCCCGTCCCTGACGTGGCGAGGTCCACAGACTGGAGGAAATAGACTTTGAGCGGTGCTTCGGGTGAGAAAGGGAATACGACCCAAGTATACGCTGTCGAAAGAATGAATATGACAAGCATGAGGAGCGTCAGCCATCGATGAAGGTTAATACTAAACGGGGCTATTGGCAAAACGGTCAAGAGGGCGAGTAGAGACAACGTGCTATATGCTAAATCGACCCATGAACAGAATAACTGCATCGCACGGAGTGAAACTCACCGAGGGCAGGACTATTCCCATCTACGAGGGTTTGACTCATGCCACATAAAATCATGACGGAAATATGGGACAGCAAGATAACGGGGAGAGGGACCACGAGCAGCAGTTGCAATATCCACCATCCGATTGCACCTTTTCCTTCGTCAGGGAGTGGTGCTGGTGTATCCAAATTTTCCCTCGGGACGAGTGGTGTGGTTTCATTTGGTTCAGGATCCTCCACAATCCTAGTTGATGATTGTTGTCCATCTGCATCCTCTGTACCGATAGCCTGGTAATGAACGCGCCCTGCATAAGCATGAGGCTCCTCTGGCGTTTCTACTTCAAAACCAGGTGCATTTGTCATTGCTTCGACCAGACCAACGATGGATCCTAGGAGAGCGCATACATTCCAGGCAGTGATGAAATAGGTGCTTCCTATCTCAGCACTTCGTAACACAACGGTGGAGAAAACCAGCAACACCCAAGTGAAGCTGTACAACTGCAGAAGAATCGAGAGTTTCTGTTGTTCCGGGGCTGAAGTTATGCCGCGAATGTTACAAGGGAAGGAAACCACTAGGACGGTCGACAGATAAGCCAATGACAAAGCTGAAGTGAAAACCAAGAACGGGTGAGAATGAAGGGTCTGAATAATGTGTCAGAGATCGACCTTGAATAGAAAAGGGCACCGTACAAAGGGATTCAATCTGACGTATCCCACAACCAGAGCTGCTTGAAGACCAATGCTAATCACCAAAGCAACCCAGAACTTAGTTGAGATCCAGCACCCAGTCCCGAACCTTTTCATTACTGCTAATGCCTGTTCCCCAAATGCCATGTCTCCTGCGATACCATTTCCATTAAGTCGAGGAGGCTGACGTTGAGCATCTCTACACATTCGGATGCTATGCTTCGAATATGCAAGAAGCAAAATAATTATAGGGCCCGTAGAGAGCAAAACCACATTCGTGATGAACATTGATTCCAGCGAAAAAATCACCAGAGCAGCACCAAATACTAGCTATCTGTTAGACACGGAGCATAATCAAGACCATGACATGCTCACGTTCGAAATAAACAGGTTTTTCTTGGCGAGCAAGGCGTTTTTCATGAACCGCGTCATCATTTGCGAGAGCCAGACTGGCTCCATGAGTAGCTTCCATCATTGCCCATAATGCTCTCTTACCACCCTCCATGCCTGATATCGAGTCGTACCAGGTATGATAGCGACTTCTTCCCCTATAAAAGGCAAAATCGAGACCGTCCAAGCCTGCTTGTTCATATACCGAATAATCGGTTCCGGAACGTACGAGACCACGTGAAAAGGAGTCCGCAAGAAGCACGTTAGCATGTGGGTGCGGGACGTGATTACTTGTCCAGGAAGAAAGCGGCGCAATATTTGTGGCTCGGAACATTACCGGACGACTGGTTGAGGCTATCAATGGTGGATGTCGGCAACGCAGAAGAACGGCGAAACAAACCCTCCTGCCGCGGCACCTTCGAGGTTAAGAAATACATCACAAACATTAGCCCATGGGTGTTGCACAAAGCTTAAAATAGAGATGAATACTAATTCACAAAAGAGTGGCCTTAGACGTACGTGTGAGCTCCGTTGAGGCCAGCTTCTTCGTTGTTGTTGAAATTGAATATGACGGTCTTCTTAGGAGGATGTTTTGCAAAGTGTTCTACCATCTGCAATAGCGTAACAATTCCCATTGCATCGTCAGTAGTACCCGGCGCAGTCGATACCGAATCATAGTGAGCGGACAGCAGGTAGCCCCGAGACTTTTGATAGACAGGGTCGGTGCCCGGTACTTTGACAAGAATGTTATTGCCCTCTTGGTAAACGGCGCGTGGGTGTGTCGAAAAACGACTGGTTGTCCAAGATGCATTGGAAACGACATCGTCTTCGATGGTGACGTAGGGATACCGCGAAGCTATGTCTCGGACGCGATGAAGGATGAAATCGTGGACGAGGTCGTTAGCGTGAGAGTTGAACGGATGAGGTCTGGCAGATACCTGAACAAAAATGTCAGCGTAGTACTATATGACAGTAAGAAGAACGTGTACGCGGTGAAGGTCCCACCAAGCCTGGTCGAGATCGAGTCCTCGGGTGTCCTTGGGGACTGCGGGGAGGGTGTCCGTGACGAGCACGGAGATGAATATCGCAACGTACACGACGAGCAGGAGGATCGTCGTTGGCAGGCTGTTGAAAGCGAAAATGGCCCCTAACCGGTCGCGGATGCTCATGACTGCTTCGCTCAAGATCAAATCCAACCAAAGTTCCCGTTTCTGCGTCTGTGACGTAATCAACCCTAATCGCTTGGGCCACTACATGCTACTTAGCGTTGGGAGACCATCGTCGCAGCCAGAACAATCTGTGTAACTCTTCCCCTGGAACTCTATGGCCACGCACATAAACTACACCATACCAACGTTATTCACAAGCATATCAGGAGGGGCGTCGCACATTGTGACATTGCACCTCCGTGAGCTGCAACTTGCTCGTTCTGCGAGCGGACTGTACCAAAAGATAATGGTGTCACAGACTTTGAGTTCCGGCAGCTACACCGTTGTGTGCAGGTGGCGATGTTCATGAACCCTAGATGTTTACGCTTAAATCGTGGACTCGTGTCAACATCTAACAGAGTATCATTCGTCATGGGCCACCAGGTCAAGTCTAACCGTGTCATGAGCCCCGCCCTGCACAGACAATGAGAGATCTTGACGCGACGTCTTGGACATTTTCTCGCTTTCACTGGGCATGGTACGAGCAGGCTAGAGGACCAGCACTGCAAATACAAATTAGCAAGGTTCTGGTGAGGCCAAACAAGCGAGACGAGACCATATTTGTCGTAGGTGGGGTGTGCAATGCTATCGTCAGCGGACCGATACTTGAACGATAGTACCCGCGCTCCGGTCGTATGACAGATTACCATGACGAGCTGGGCGTAATTTCGCCATGAACCAATCAGCCAGAGTGGGAATTGCTGCACGACGCCACGTAGCCATGCTTCTATCACACTGCCCATTACCGCGTTTTCTGCAGAACAGACATGCAGAGTACTGGAAATCCGATCATCAACGCCGAGACTGTCCTATGGAGAAGACAAACCTGTCAGTGCTATCTCGTCCGCATACATCGTACTACACAAATTCCAGAACAGGCGCATACAAGGACCAACTGTAGAAGAGCAGCTTGTCAGGTAGGCGTCGGACGCGCTCTCCCCCGTTGAGCTCAGCGGGTACGTGCTACACGCCAGACCACGTCGACTGACGACGAGTCATTTTTTTGCAGCACAGCAACGGGGGTGTTCGGTCTCCGCTTGAATGTGCGGAAGAAGCAATTCTTCGAACGCAACTCTTGACCCGACTGGTCCCGTTGGAAATGAGGTAGGATGAAATGGAGGACGACTTTTCCGACGACCCCACCTTTATCTTGCTTCTACATTTGTCGAAAAAAAAAATCTGAATTTTTTGCGCTTTTGGAGGTGCGTCGCTGATTAAAAAAGTGAACGACGGGTGTCGTTAGGTAATCGACGCGTCGTTGAGTTCCCCCGTTCTTGCGACTCGCTTTGCCCCTGCCCCGGGTCGGTCAAGCCGCCATTCTGTGCGCACCCGCTCCCCGACTCGCTAATCCATACCCTGCCTACCACGTCCACGTCGTCCTCTCCGCCGTTCTTCTCCTCGTACCCCGCCAACCTGCTACCACCGCCGTCCTCGTCCTGCGCCATGTCCGGCCTCAAAAACTCGCCCTTTGGCAAACGACTTCGCGCCGCACATCAAGATACCGATGACGACACCCCTCGAAGGAACAGACAACGCGTAAATACCGCCTTTGCTGTCACGCCCCCCGCCCTCGTACTCGCTCCCATCCCTGCCCTCAACTACTCGCAGCTCACTGCAAGCGACACCTCGGGCCCCGAATCGCCGGAAAACCCTTCTCGTGTTCACAAAGAGTACGGGGATCGCTTTGTTCCCAGCAGAGACGCTGGAGATATGCGCACGTCATATCATCTCATGGACGACTGTGGCCCCTCCACCCCTTCCAAACAGCGCACAATACCTATCGAATCAGATGCCATAAAAGGTGTGTTTCGATGTCTTGTCCACTTGCATACCTGACTGGTCTCTTTTGTGACATCCGCCCGTCGCCTATTGGTCCGATCCCACTACCACGGCTCCGCCACCAGAACAAGCCAACGCCATTTTCAACTCTATCCTCCACAGTGAAGTCACACCACCCTCTCCTCGTCGACCTGCATCACCAACGCGCCCTGCCCAAGCATCTTCATCTATCGCACCAACCACTCCAACCCGCCGGCGCATATTCCATTATACCTCTCCCTCTCCGACACCCACTAGTGGGCGCCGTCTCGACACGCCAACAGACGAAGCATATTCAATGTCTCCCGTGCGCGCTGCATCACGCCAACTCCTCGAATCACCCCGTCGACAGCTTCGGAGCGTCTGCAAGACACCATATAGGGTCCTCGACGCACCAGATCTTGCAGATGATTTTTACCTCAATCTCGTAGACTGGTCGAGTACAAACGTCCTCGGTGTCGGTCTCGGCAGTTGTGTCTACCTTTGGACGGCCCATAATGCCGCTGTTTCCAAGTTGTGCGACCTGAGTGGGACTGGCGACACAATCAGTTCTGTCGCATGGGTACAAAAGGTTGGGTTGGGTTTTTCCTCGGCTTGCATATCTACTGACACTTGTCTCGTGCACAGGGCACAACCCTTGCAGTGGGCACACTATCTGGGAATTTGCATATATATGATGCGCCGTCGCTCTCGGTCATTCGTACCTATTCCCCTGCCCATACACAACGTGTCGGCGCGCTATCTTGGAATGGACATATTCTTAGTAGCGGGAGCAGAGATCGCATGGTTCATCACCGTGATGTTCGCGAAGGCGCCGGGGGGAGACCATTTAGAAAGTGTGGAGGACATCGCCAAGAAGTCTGCGGGTTGCGATGGAGTGGTGACCTGGGGATGGGCTTTGGAAATCCACGTGGATCTGGCATTGGTACCGGCGCTTCTGGCGCTGAGGGGGGGATTGGAGCCCCAAGTATAGGAGGTCTACCTGCTCAGGGCCCCGGCGGCTCTGGAATGGGCTCAGCGCTCGCAAGTGGAGGCAACGATAACAAAGTGTGCATATGGGACCTCCGAGGTTCTCGTCGTGCATCCTCCGCTGCGTCTTCTATGCACTCTTCTGGATCCGGACCGGGAGGTAGCATCGGTTCTTCAACGCGCCGCTCAAGATCGAATAGTGGCAGCGATGGTGATGGTGATGCCCCCTTATGGAAGTTCCACGAACACACGGCGGCTGTCAAGGCTCTCGCTTGGGATCCCCACGTTTCTGGAGTGCTAGCTACTGGTGGTGGAACACAAGACAAACATATTCGGTTTTGGAATACATTCACGGGCACGATGCTGAACGAGTTGGATACAGGGAGTCAGGTTTGTGGAACCTTAATTGAAATGCGTCATGACTGACATGATGGCGCAGGTCTGTAATCTCATCTGGTCCTACACCTCACATGAGCTCGTCAGCACACATGGCTTTTCGAGCACTACTGCTCAGAATCAAATATGTATATGGCGATATCCTTCGCTTTCCCAAGTTGCTTCGCTAACAGGCCACACTCATCGGGTACTCTATCTTGCCATGAGTCCTGACGGGGAGACGATTGTCACAGGCGCTGGGGATGAGACGCTCAGATTTTGGAATGCCTTTCCGCGGCGGGAAGGTGGAGAAGAGAAGGGAGGAAGCGTCCTTGATTGGGGAAAGCTGATACGGTGATCCAACATCGTACCTTTCTGGGATAGTTTTTGGCGCGTGTATGCGTGCCGCGTCCCCTGCCTGGCCG
>JBBPKM010000693.1:0-12562 GCA_038089255.1 Austroboletus rostrupii | reverse complement strand
ATTTTTGGAAGGCGTAGGCGGTATGTGATGGGCGATAGTACTTCCATGATGACAAATGGTCCTTCACATCTTGGGGCAAACTTCGGATCGATGTTGACCTGTCAGAGATTCCGTGCCTCCAGCCAAACTTTATCTCCTATTTTGAATGGTCGGAAGTTCCATCGGGTTCATGTGATCATTGTTTGCCGAGCCAGATCATGGGCTGCGATCACTTCCAATCTATCTGCAACAAGGGTTTTCAGTCTTTCCTCTACCGCAGGGAGATCTGTCAGGGTTATTACTTCCGGGAGGGTGGTGGGTTCATAGCCCATAATCAAATAAAAGGGGGACTTTCCCATAACTGAGTGGGGGTGATGGTTGTGTACAAATTCTGCTGTGGTGATGCATTCCGCCCATTCCATCAGGTTGTTTCTACATATGATGCACAGATAGGTTTCTATTTCTTGGTTGACACATTCCATTTCTCCGTCGGACTGCAGGTGATATGCTGTGGATAGTGCTAGCTTGTAGTTTAGGAGTTTTCCAAGCTCCTTTGTGAACTTTGAGGCGAACTGTGGTCCCCGATCTGAGATGATTTTATCGTAGAGTCCAAAGCGTTTGTAAACCATGAGAGAGAGGTAACCCCATAATGAGATTGCAGGAGATTTGCTGAAAGGAACAGATGTAGGTTGAGGGGATCAGCATAAGGGGAGGGATCGTAGGGTGTGTGTTGACTTTTGCTTATTGGCAAGAGGTGCAACCAGTGATATAGGAGCGGACAAAAGCTGCAAGGCTGGGCCACCAGAATTTGGCGGTGACAAGTTGACGCATTTTAAGAACACCCGGATGTCCTGCAGTAATGTGATCATGACAGTGGGCGACGTTGGAGCATTAGAGGTCAGCGTTTGGAGGAACATATACACGGCCATGGTATAGGAGGATACTGTCGCAGTGTTGCCAATCAGCGAGATGTGAGCAGAGCAAGGCAGGGAGATCATGGTTGATAGATTGTAATGTAGAGAGAATGAGTGGATCCACTGCAGAGGATGCAGAGATACGATTATGGAGGTCCATGTCAATAAGATTCATGAATAGGAACAAGGGTAATAAGGTGACATTGGTATTATCCGTGGAATCATTCGGACAGTGATCCGGTCGATGAGAGAGCGTGTCCGGCCCGGCAAGCTGGGCAGCGGGGATGTGTTGGATCTAGAGGTCATAATCCGCAATATCAAGAAGCCAGCAAGCCTGGCAATGGTTTAATTTTTGCGGTTGTTTAAAATACGTAAGATTTTTATGGTCTGTAAAGACATGGACCAGGGTGCAAGAGCCAAGGAGATAGTGGCGCCAGGCAGTAAGTGCCCAGATGACAGTGAGTAGCTCGCAGTCATAAATGTTGTAGTTTCATTCCGTAGAGAAGAACGTCTGGGATAAATAGGAGCAGGATTGCCACTCTCCATTCTTATTAGTTTGGAGAAGAATTCCTCCTGTGGCATACTTCGAGGCATCTGTGGCAATGGTGAAGGGTTTCACAGTGTCCGGCATGTGGAGGACCAGTTCCAATGTAAAGATCTGCTTCATTTGGAGAAAAGCTGTTTTACACTCAGGCATCCATGACCAAATGTGGTCTTTCTTTGTAAGATCAATGAGAAGTCTTGCAACATTTGAATATCCGGGTATGAAACGTCAATAGAAGTTTGTAAACCCTAAAAAGGACCGGACATCCTTTGGCTTGGTTGAAGTAGGCCATGAAGCAATTCCTTCTAGTTTGATGGGATCCATGGCCAGGGACCCTGGGCGGACGATCATTCTGAGGTATTCTACCAAGTCAGAGTTGAACAGACACTTTGATAGGCAAAGTCGGAGGTGTAATTCTCTTATGCATTGTAAGACTCGCTGCATGGTTTCATCATGGGATCATTGATCCAGAGAGAAGATTAGAATATCATCCATATAGATGACGAGACGTCCTTCGGCGATGAGGTTGCAGAATTCGCTGTTCATAAAGCATTGAAAAGTGGCCGGGGCATTTTTTGGTCCAAATGGCATGACCACAGCTTTGAATAAACCCCGATGTGTGATAAAGGCTGCCTTCCACTGATCTCCTTCTTTGATCCGGATGTTATTATATCCCCAACAGATGTCAAACTTCGTAAAAACTTTTGCAGAGTGTAGTTTGTCGAGCAAATCGGAAATAAGGGGAAGAGGGTAGGCATTGCGGATGGTGTGATCATTCAGGTACCAATAATCTTGTACTGGTTGTAATTTCCCATCCTTTTTTTTAATGAAGAAAAATGGGGCAGCTTGTGGAGATGTGGACAGTCGAATTTTCCCAGTTTTCAAATTTTTGTCAAGGAACTTGTTCTAAGTGACTCGTTCTTCTGCCATGAGCAGGTACAATTTGCCAATCTTCAGTTTAATGGTATCGGCAAGATTGATTTCATGGTCACAATCTCTGGATGGAGGGAGTAGAGTATCCTCATCAGAGAATATATTGGCGTAGTCGGCATATTAAGGAGGTAACATAATTTCTGTCTTTTTGGCACTAATGGCGAGGTTGGTGGATGTTGTGAGGGTTGCACAAGTTAGTGCCAGATTGGGGATAAATCGACCATTAGCTAGGACCATCCGGGATAAGGTTCGGAGTGGTTGAAGATGTGCCATATCCCGAGCCAGACATATCATGCTGCACAGAATGTCATTCTCCGTTTGATCAAGATAGCCGAACAGGTGTTCATCTACTAGGGCATCAACATGGACGTGTTTCAGGGGTGGTATCATATAGTCGGGGCGACGGAGGTCATATAGAGCTCCCTTTTCTTTTTCATGGGTGGCAACAAGGTCTGCTGATTGATCTGATTCTTTCAGTATTTGTAACATTTTTTCTTTCCAGTCTATCTCAGGGTTGACTACCATGAGCCAGGGTAACCCTAAGATCATAGTTTCTTTTCCGCAATTCATCAGATAGAATTCAGTGTGCCAAACAAAACCGTTAACATTGACAAAAAGCGTGGTTTTCAATTTGATAGTTCTGTTGCTATTGGTAGAGGCATCTATGTTTCGAATTGTTACAGGGATAGGGAGGCAAATGTGAGGGAGGTTTCGAGATCGGGTAAACTCCCAATCTATGCAAGATACTTCTGCTCCGGAATCTACAAGAGCAGTGGTGGCGATGGCTTTGATGTTCATGTCGATGGGCATCATGATTTGAATGGGGATGCGCATTGCTTTCATCAATACTGGTACAGCATTACATGAAACATCTATGGAGGGAGATACGTGCATAGTGGGCGTTCTCCCATTTAAAAACCCAGGTTGATCTGGCCTATGGTTTCGTCGTCTTGTATTTCTGAGATGCTCACTGAAACACTCCAGACGCTAAGGCCCGAATGTATAGGCCAAAACACCTTTGTACGTCTTTAAGAGTGTCACCTTGGGCTTTGGCACCAAGGGCTTATCATTGATGTCTTGCAGGTGGAGTCTAAACACCTGGCCTTGCTAGCTGGGACTGAGTACCCCTTACTAGGTCAAGGACTTAGAGAGGACTTCTTAGAGGGAGAGGAAATCCCTAAACTTTGGAGGAAAGATCCAGGACTTCAAGACTGGGGATCCAGTCCTATCGCCCTGGGGGTTTATATATGAAATGACTATGTACACATATGTATATGGGATCTAAGATATACTATATAATAACTACATAATTGTCCATTATCGTCCAATAGAAATACTCTAAGAATCTAAAGAATAGATATAAGTTGTCAATGTTATAAGAAGCATACCATGCTGTCAAAGCATGTTGTCATGACAAATAAGAAGAGTCCTAGTGCATGAGGCTAGCATGCACATCTGATAGATAAGTCATAGCCTTCAAGGCTGTGGTCATGAGGGAACCACATTCCAGTGTGGCAGATCTTGAGATAAATAAGATCTAGGGATAAATATCAAATGAGAACCCTTGATCCATGCTGCTGGTGCATGTCTTCATGTACAGCTTTTGCAATGGAAGGGAATCCCATGAATCTAGAATAAATACCATGAGGCACCTGCATGGTGTGGCAGCATGCTGCAACCATGAGGCATAGATAGGAGTGAGTCCATGTGACTCATAAAGAGGGTAAGTCCTTGTGACTCATAGATAGAGACCCTGAGTCAGGGAACAAGATTCAAGATCATGTTGTGACTCCAGAGAATAGATAGGACATGAGGCAAGGCATAGCCATGCCATGAGAACTTGGTCAGGCAAGCCTAGACCCTTTGAGGAACAGCCATCCTGTGACTGATGTGACTTGCATAAATAGGGTTTAGGGCTTGTCCCTGATCATGTGACCATCCAGTGATCCTTGATAAGATAGGCAGGGGAGATAAGATAAGATCTTCGGATTGGATAAGATAAGATTTCCTGATAAGATTAGATCATTAGATAAGATTTCCTGATAAGATTAGATCATTAGATAAGATTTCCTGATAAGATTAGATCATTAGATAAGATCTTGCAACCAGGTAAGACAAGTCTAAGAATGAAAAATAAGACCATTGAGGCCACTTGTCACTTTGACGTATAAATATAGCCATAAAGGCTACTTTTCTTGTACTGTAACACTCACCTTAGTTTCTTCTTCTACTTTCCGGATTGTATTCGGAGGTGGAGCAGAGCATGCCTGTGTGTTATTCGGGCAGTTTCTGACCGAATGTCCTTTCTTCCTACATAGAAAGCATAAGCCTTCTTTTCGACACTTTTCTCTCTTTTCTGGCGTGAGTTTCTTAATTTTTATTGCATCGACATCCATTGCATTTGGATCGTGAGTAGGTGTATGTCGGGGATGAAATGAGGGGGTGAATGTGGTGCTTCCTTGATTCCTATTGCAGGCAATCTTCAAGGACCTTTTTTCGACACCAGCAAAGTGAGTTGCTTTTGCATACCAGTCTTTTATTTTATTGGGGACTTTCTCCATGGATTGGATACAGCACATGAGTGGAACAGGAATTCTGGTGGCGAAGTAATTTATAAGGACCTGATCATCCGTAATTCCACTTAAGGCTACCTTGCTCTGGAACATTGCAATATACTTCTGAAGCACCAGATTATACCCGCCACCTCTATTTGCTGTGAGTCGCTCCCGGGCTAACCATGCCAGCAAGTCTCCTTTTATGTCAGCATTCTTGAAGGCGGCATGGAATTCCGTTTCAAAGTCAGCCCAAGTTCCTAGAGTAAAGGTTCCAGCCATGAGCTTGGATTCTCTAAACGTATCTGCCCAAGTCAGAGCAGTGCCTTTTTTCATAAAAGATAATGTGTAGGCAATTTGCTTGTTCAGAGTTTCATAGAGCTTATTGTTGACCGCTAAGTACAGCTGTACTGATCATAGCCAAGGGAGAGCTCAGGCATGTGATCCATCAAAGTCCTCCGGGGTTCCGAGGCATAGTTCCGTGGGTTTCATGGTCATAGTAGTCGACATTTGTGGTGGTGTAATTTGTGGATGCGGATTTGCAGGTGCAACATTTGGAGGTGGGAAGGTGAAGATTCTTCCAGCCTGCGGTTGGGGCATAGAACTTGGCAGGGTCGGTATGCATAGTATAACAAGTGAGCTGCTTAGTTGTTGCTCGAGCTGCCAAAGTTTAGGGGCTTCGGTATCAATAGGGTCGTCAGGATCTGTGGGTATTTCTCCCGAGGATTTGGATGCAGTAGAGGGTGTAGGGGAGTCCTGCCGATGATGCCACGAAAAACAATTATTTGATATGGTGGGCGATCTAGACGGTGCTAGTCACTATGATGGAGTTTAATTCTTTTGTTACACTTGTGCCAGGTAGGACCAAGCGTAGCCTCAGATGAACCAAGTTCTGACTGTAAACGTAAAGTAGGTCAAAGGGGATCTCAATATATAGCATAAGGAAGCATCCACTCAAGAGTAGGACGAGGACTTGGTGCTCAATAAGACTCAATGGAAGAGAACACTGAGGAGCAAAGCAGACTTGGTATTAACCAAGGAGAACTGAACTAAAGGTACAAGTGCTTCGCTATAGGTAAATATAGGTATAGAACAGAGTATAGGCCAGGGGAAGAAAACAGGGAACATAATGCAAGACCGGGCTATCTGCTAACAGATAGATCGATTGCATAGTAATCAGTATATTGTGAAGGAAATCTGCAGCAGCAGATATGATGCCAAAGTAGTCCATATAAAGACATTGTAGAATGAAAATATAAGTCCATAGTTGGAGCAGAATAGATGGTAACAGAGATGTTCAGAGAGGAGAGGAAATAAGTCATAACACATCTGGCATCCCCGTCTCCCTCATGTGACACATCCACACCATGAAGAAAGTTCCAGACAAAATTACAAAATGGTATGTCAAAGCCACTCACTTCACTAGTGTTGAGGAAAGAGCCATTAAGATCGCTGCTCACTACAAACATGGCAACACCACATACTCGTTGTCCTTCATATCCAGGTCACAACCCACTTGCAACACAAATGCCATGGATGTAGATGTCATATGAATCAAAAGGCTCACCCCAGAGGAAAGAGAACAATGTATCAGAGAAGGATTATGCCTGGCATGCCAAAGAAAAGGACATATGGCACACCAATGCCCCAACATGTTCAACTGTCCTCCACAAGTACCACCCAAGGACATTGAAAGAGTGGAAGAACCCATGGCTTCTATCCAGGAGCTTCGAGACAATGAAACAATTGGAGGGATCTATCTGGATTTTTAAATGGAGAAATGCCCACAATGCACATTTCTCCTTCTAAATTCTCGTGTAACTCTATACCTGACTGGGAAAAGAAAACTTTGAATATTCCGGCTATATCAGATCAATCTGCCAACCTATGTAATTGTGGCCCACAAGCAAGAAAAATAATGATGACAAAGCTCTATAACCTACGAAGGCCCAATTATTCCACTCCCCTGCCGCAACATCTCCATGTCAATGCTCTTGTTGATGAACACCTCTTCGGTTATCTTGGAAGGACTGAAGATGATGTACTTTGTGCCAACATTGCCCTAGCCCACGATATGGCACATTTTAAACCCCTCTGAATCCTCTCAAGAACAGTGTTAGCCAATGGAAGATTTATTCCCAATCTAGCTCTTACCTGTGCAGCTTTAACCACCTCTACTGACTTGGCAATCCATGCCAAGAAACAAGATATTACCCTACCAGACCACCATAAAGACTTTATTGATATCTTTTTGGATGAAGATACCCCACTCCCTCCTTTCTGAGACTGTGACTATGAAATCAACCTTACAGAGTCCTTTGTACCAAAAATTGGGAAGTTGTATCCCCTTACAGTTGATAAACGAAAGGCACAAGATGAATTTCTTGACAAAAATCTTAAGTCCGGAAAGATTCACCCTTCCATCTCACCACAAGCAGCACCATTTTTCTTTGTCAAAAAGAAGGATGGAAAAATTCATCCAGTACAGGACTATCAATATCTCAATGACCATACCATCCAAGACACATATCCACTTCCTCTTATCTCCAACCTCCTCGATAAATTAAAAGACACCAAAATCTTTACCAAATTCAATGTTCAATGGGGCTATAATAACATATGAATTAAAGAAGAGCACCAATGGAAAGCTGCTTTTATCACTCATTGAGAGTTATTCAAATCTGTCATTATGCCTTTTGGCCCCAAAAATGCCCCCACCACATTCCAATGTTTCATGAACAAAGAATTCAGGGATCTCATTGCCAAAGGATGTATTGTCATCTATATGGACAATATTCTTATTTTTTCCCCCAATCAAACCACCCACAATAAAACCACTCAATGTGTTCTGTGGCATATGAGAGAAATTCACCTCTGTCTCCACCTTCAGAAATGCCTGTTTAACTCTGAGTAAGTTGAGTATTTAGGCATGATTGTGAAACCAGGATCCCTTACATTGGATCCAGTCAAACTCAAAGGCATTGGGTCATGGCCTACTCCTACTAAGCCAAAGAAAGTATGCTCCTTCCTTGGATTTGCCAATTTCTACTGATGATTTGTTAATAAATATTCAGACATCACCCACCCTCTCCTTGATCTTACAAAAAAAGATCACCCTTGGTCATGGACAACTAAATATGACTGAGCTTTTCTGTCTCAAAGAAATTTTCCTCTTGCAACCTGTTCTTTGCCTCCCAGACCTATCCAAACCTTTTGCCATTGCCATTGATACCTCCAAGTATGCTACTGGAGGCATATTACTCCAAACAGACAAAAATGGTGATTGGCACCCTTGTTCTCATCTCTCTCAAACATTCTCTGCCACAGAGCGAAATTATGATATTTATGATCAAGAAATCCTCACTGTTATCCATGCCCTTCAAGCTTGGAGACATTATCTCCTGGCTTCAGCATTCTTCATCCAAGTTTTCACAGATCACAAAAATCTCATGTACTTTAAATAACCACAAAAACTTAATCATCACTAAGCATGCTGGCTCTTGGACATTGCAGATTATGACCTCAAAATGATCCAAGTACTAGGTGCACCCCTTGCGGATCCTGATGCCCTATCTCATCAACCTGATTGTTGCCCTGATGACTCCTCCAACAATGATTGCATTACTCTTCTTCCCCCATCCCTTTTTATTAACCTCATCGACCTCACCCTTCATGATAAAATCTCCACTGCTTTATCATTGGATTTGCTTGTCCTACAGTCCCTCCAATTGATCCAAACTGATCTTCCCTATGCTCTCTGCTCTCACCTCGCTAACTGGCAACATCACAATGGCCTCTTATATTATAAAAATTGCATCTATGTTCTGGCTGATCAAAATCTTCATCAAACCATCGTCTCTCAATGCCATGATCATGCCACTGCTGGTCATCCCAGTTACCTTAAAACTTGCCAATTGGTCACCTCCGACTTCTGGTGGCCTGGTCTGGCTTCCTCAGCACACAAACTTGCCTGTCAAATGATGTCAGTGAGATCGTGGCAAGGATTTAAACTCTTTACCAAAGGAGATAAGATCTGGTTGGAGGCCAGAAACCTGAAACAACTTATCTCTAACCCGAAGTTCACTCCAAAGCAGGAAGGACCCTTTACCATTGTACAGGTCCTATCATCTATCTTTTATTGCCTCCACCTTCCCACCACATGGAAAATACATAACATCTTTTATGCTTCTCTTCTCATGAAATATACCAAGAATGCCATCTATGGCAAGAACTTCCCTGCACCATCTCCTGATCTTATTGCAGGCAAAGAAGAATACGAAATTGAAAAGATCATATGACATTGTGGAGCTCCACATGCCTGTTCCTATCTGATCTGATGGAAAGGATATTCAGCCAAAGAAAACTTGTGGGTCCCAGAACAGGATCTTAAAAATGCAAAGTCTGCTCTCCAAGTGTACAAAAGACTTCATCCTTCTATGTTTTTCCCTCATTGCACTTGACTTCTTATTTGCAAACATCCCACAATGTCATCTCCCAACACCAACACTGTCTCCATCTCTTTTGTATCCTCGTTGCTGACTTCTACTGCAAACTCTCCATTGCCCACTTATTCCATTACCCCTCTTGTCACCCTTAAAACAATTGAAGCCACTGCCACCACCTTAAACCCTACTGCCACCATCCTTGCTATGGAAACCCCACACCTTACTCATCGCTTCAAGGAACCCATCATCAATTCCACACACTCAGTTGCATATAAGCAAATTCTTACTGATTCGCACTTTGCTACTGCCATTGACGCCCATCTCAATCCTGATTCTGCAGCTCATGCACTCTATTGCTTACACCTCCAGTGTAGATTGTTAGGGACAATGGGGAATTTTTTATTACAGGACATGAGAACTGCACTTTATGGACAAAGACTCATTCATATCTGGGACAATTTACAAAAGGACCTCATCACGGCAATGCACAAGTTAGATCTCACTGAATTCTTTATGGATGTGGACAGATACACTAAAGATGTTATACTTCGCCCAGGTAGGGTGGAGTGCAGCCCTCCGGAGACTTGACCTCCAGGGCAAGGCAAGTTCAGGAATGACTAGATTATCCTATCAGCACACTTGCATGAATAGAATCAAGATGAAAAGAGTGAAGTCCAATGAAGAACTCATCAGGGATGCACACCATACGGCTATGCCAGGTTGCTGGATATACAAGAGGACATGGTGACAACCTCAGGGAGCTGGAGCAGAGGCTGAAGATCAAGCCTATGATTAAGGGAGACTAAAGCTAGGGTACATGAATGAGTGGCTAGGGTTTATATAGTACAGGGATATCCAAGAAAGGAACTACAGAAGCAATGTCCATGTAAAAGAAAGATCAAAGATAAGCAAGAATAGTACAAGGATGAGTCACAGATAAGGGATAAAAGATCTAGGGTCAAGGGGGAAGCATGGATCGAGTCAAGAGAAGCAAGATAAGATCTAGATCTAGATATACAGCCATGAGGCAGATAAAAGAGAAAGCAAAGATCAAGGAGAAAGGCTAAGAAAGGGAACTCAGCTATGAATACACTCATATAAAGGATGACAGAGAGATCAGGAGACGAAGAAGAATATCTGTGGTACAAGGATCCATTGGCTGATAAGCCAGATGTGCAGCAAGATGGTTCCTGATCAGATGGATAAGAATCAGGAGACAGGAGGAGGTTCTGATGATCAATCAGTGAATACTTGGCGGAGTACTGTGACTGTTGATGAGGCAGTGACAGGAGAGAGTCTGAGATGTTCGGAGAGTGCTGGAGATCAAGTGGGGAGCACACAGAGAGTGCTAGGAAGGATCCAGGGGACTGGAAGGAGATCTGGTAGCAGGGAGGAGATCTAGGTGTCAAGGAAGCGGAGACACATCAGGAAGGGTCCTGATGGGTTGGAGCAGGTTCGAAGAACTCCTAGACGCAGTATAGAAGTGATCAGATCAAAGATACACATGGTGGATAGCCATATGTGACAGATACAAGGAGGAGACATATCTGGAAGGTGCCAGATATGGATCAGGGAGCCTTGAGGCAGCAAGGGAGACCGGAGGGGACTGAGGAGCATCCAGGGGAATGCCTGGAGTGACAAAGGATGGTTGGCTTTGAGTCTTTGTTAAAGATCCAAAGAGTTCTGGTTGGGTCCAGGATCAGGATATGATCTGGAAGTTCTGGGATGATCAGATAAAGCGTGATCTCAATGAAGAGGACGCATCAGGATATGCCCAAGGGCACACAGAGGTGCTAAGGACTTGTCTGGATGCTGGCAGGAGAGCCAGGGGTTCTGGAGAACATCTGATGGAGATCAGATGTGATCTGGATAGCTTTAGCCTTGGTTGAAGGGAAAGTGGTCTGGATGTGGCCAGGTGGCCCAGGTTACTGTGGGTGGATCGGATAAAGGTCCAGTAGGCACAGATAGACAGGGAGAACTCCTGGAGTTGGGCCTGAAGTCAGACAAGGTACTAGGAGGAGACTCTGATCTAATTGTAAGCCAGATCAGGGAGAAGCGGTCAAGGAGGAGCATCAGAAGTGGCTGATGCGACTGGATACAAGGGAGATCTTTATGGGCAAGTTCCAGGAGAGATCTAGAGACCTGGGAGCACTTCTAGGAGGCCAGATGGGTAACTAGATGAAAAGACCATATGGACTCAATGAAAAGGACATGATCTGGAGAGATCAGGAATGGCCAGAGGAATGATCCAGAAGCTCAGAGGGCTGGGAGAGCATTCAGAGGATGCTGAATGCGAACCATGATAGTGTGATCAGGTTGTGATCCTAATCCAAGGATAGAAGGAGGTTGGAGGCTCACAAGGAGCAACTGATGAGGGATATCTAGGGACAACCTAGAAATGGCTTAGGAGAGCCCAGGGGAGGCCTGGAGGATGCCAGGAGCACACAGGGGCGGAAGGATCTCTGGTAGAATGAGCAGGAGATGGCTGATCTAGAAAAAAGAGTAGTGGGGCTACCAAGGTAGGGACAAGTTGTAACAAAAGACTTGGCATTGAAGGTACTGCTTGCCAACAGACTCACATCCCCTCTACCATCAACTCCTTTAGTGTCATCTTTAGCTTTGAACTCATTGGAAGAGTGACTAATACAACAAACCAAAGCATGGTGATCAGGCAATGATGGCTTTGATCCACTTTCTGCAAATCACCCTTGCTATCACAAAATGTGTTTCCAATGTCACTGCCTAAACCATGTACAAGTTGACTGTCGTTTTTACCAATGCTCTCAGTGCCTTCAATGGGCACCTGGCCATCATGCCAATAGGTGTCCTTTACCTTATCCAACCCCCAAGCCATCACCACCTTCCTTATCCTCACCCTCCCACCACTCCTCAGTTTCAATTTCATCCCATCATGCTACTGTAACCTTTGGTCTACCAATCTCCCCTGCTGGATTTCATTCCAGTGCATGGATGTCTACTCATGCATGCCCCTACTCCTCAGCTTGTCCACGGCATCCTTCTCCTTCCCAAGAACCTTCACATGTACCCTCTGATGATGGATTAGATGATGTAGCATATGCCAACATCACTAGCTCTCCTTGCAGCAGCTATCTTGATTTGTAATTCTTTACTGTGGTTTCAGATGTACTAAGGGGGTAATGTTATAATTCCCTCTTTTGTTTCTATTTTCTTTTC
>JBBPKM010000692.1:0-12567 GCA_038089255.1 Austroboletus rostrupii | reverse complement strand
CACGCCATCCCGGCCCCGAAAACCCAACTTCGTCCTCTCCACCCCGATAGCACGCCGGTGGCCACATAAACCCACCCGTCTCCCGTGGACACTGCCGATACAGCACAACGTCCTGAACTACCCCGGGCGCACCATGCACAAGCACCGCCCTCAACAGCCGCGCCCTCATCTCTTCCCATCGCTTCGGTGAAGCCTCGACGCGCCCGTCCACAGCGCCCGTGTCCACCGCGTCCAAGTCTTCCCATGCCATGCACGCGACGTGGTGTACCGCCACGAGCCTCAGGAAGCCGTCCACCTGCCCGTCTCGCGCGACCAGCGCGGCCACGTACGCACCCAAGACGCCAACGTCCCGCTCGACCGGGTAGAGATACTCGCGTGGGTCCACGTCCCCAGCGGTACAGATCACCTCTTCGACCGGGATCCGTATGCTCCGCACGAGGTCGCTCGCACCTGCCCCGCCACCCTCTACACCATAGCCAGGACCCAGACCCGGACATGAACTGGCACGGTCCCCACCACACCACAACGCCCGACGGTAGTCTACCGCGTATTGCATCGCCAGCGGGGCAACAACCAGCGCTGCAAAAGTGCGGTGCCCAAATGATACAGCGGCGTATAGCGCCACCAAATCCGTGTAAAACTGGTAAAACGGCGTCACGCCTAGGTAGGGCACCGCTGCCTCTTCAAGTGTGCGCACTACGACTGCACCCTGCGTCTGCACAGGTTGCCTGTGCGGCGTAAAGGGCTCGAGCGACAGTGCCATGAGGCGTTCTACCCCTGCATCGCGGAACACCTCCATGTCCGAGCCGCCGGACCCGACGCCGTGCTCGAGCATGCATACGCGCATACATGCAAATGCCACGTCGGCCGCACCATACGCGAACGTGTACATCCCATGTGCAACCAATACCCTACGCGCCGCATACGCCAGAAAGAGTGTCGCGTGCACCACATCCATCTCGCTCGCGGCCCAATCATCCGGTGGGGAACGAAAGACGGGTGAAGTCCCAGAGCGTAGGAGGTGTGTCAGCGGGGTGAACAGAAAGTCGCACGTGAGAGGAAGACCAGCCGTAAATGTTTGTGCTACTGCGCCAGAGTCGTCGTCACCGTCACCCGATCCCGAACTGAGCAACGAAGGAGAGGGAAGCCTGAGTGTTGATGAGCATGCGATGCTTTCTGTGTTGGGCCGAAGCGGCGCCGCATATACATCCTTGTTGGGCTGTACTGTGTACTGGAAAAACGGCTGTAGTACGTTGACATGGACATCTCGGAGAATTTCTCCAGCATCGAGTCCAACAAACTGCGGTGTAACGAGCGAAAACGAGCTGAGCATGGCGAGTGCTTCCGATTCATCTCCTGGAAGAACTCTAGACAGGAACACGAGTGCTTGTGCGAACCACAGCTGCGGCGTTGTACCAGGGATATGCCGCGACACACGATGGAATTGGATGACGAAGCGCGTCAAGGGACGTAGATGCACACGAAGATGTGCGCCGAAGGACGAGGGAAGCGCCCAGACCGGATGTCTGACTAGCATCGCCGAGATCGCTGAGAGATCGCTGAACGGGAGAGCAAACGGCGGCGCAGAGAGCGGTGCAGCGTCGCTGAAGGGCGGTAGACAGGCCAACCACAGACGGAGCGCAGAAGCGAGGACGCTCGCGGAACCTGCGACCGCTCTGAGCACGCGGTCTCCTTGTTGTGTCGTACTCGGTGTCTCTTGCTCGAGATCGTGTTGCACAGCCTCCAGTGCGTGTCGCACAATATAGAACCCAGCCCCGTCCTTAGAGTCAAAGGTTTTTTCAATAATCTGGAGTGCCTCTGCGCGTTCTTGCACGCCGCCCTTGATGCTATTGATCTGCGCGCCCTCGAGCCACGCAGCTTCAACATCCCATATAGCAGCGTGGACTGCCCAGTCTAGTCTCTCGCGCCCCAGCACCTTCGTGAACTTGTGCACGTCCGTTGCCCATCCCCAGGCGCATATTTGGCTCCAGAGTATTTCATGGGGCGGACTCGTCGCATGAGGGTCAGTCGCACAGATGGTCCATCCCTCCACGAGGGACGCCCAAGCTATGCAAAGTTGTCTAGACACCGAGCCAGGCCCGTCCAGGCTCTCTCTTGTGAACGAAGAGACGGGATCAACGTATGACGCGAGTGCATTAAAGACCTGCGACGCCGTCATAGCGATGTGAGAGTAAAGGCCGTACGAAGATAAGGTAGTATAGAACCGGAGCGTGTAGATCAAAAGCGTTGTGGATAGGGCAGGCGGAAAGGGGGAAGAAGGCGGGAGAGGTGTAACAAATCGTAGAAGTGCGTCTGCAGGATCGACCAGTATGGACGCGCTCGCACGCGATGCGGAGGCGAGAGTGATGAGCAGTTGCAGCGCAGCTGGGTTGGGCGGTACGGAGTCATCCTTGGGAGGAATGGGCACGAGGAGGAACCTGCCAAGGATTGTGGGAATGAGACGCGGGGTGGTAGTGATCATGTCTGCAGTTGGGTTGGATTGTTGAGCGCACCAGTGAATCACGTCTAGCAGTTGTGCAAGCGATTCGGAGGGAAGGGCGGCGTGCGATAGTACATCCGTGATTCGAGGAAGAAGAAAATCGAGCTGTAACAAGGAGACGATGTCGGGGGCGAGAACAAGCTCGACATCCTCCACGTCGCACTTTCCGTCCCACCCGACGAGACATTCCCACACGACCTCGACTGCGCATGCACCCAGACTTCCAATCTGGTCGATGGCGGTAAGGCCAGCGGCGAGAATGCGCTTTCTGAACTGAATCTCCTGACTGGCGAACGCACTGATTTTCTCTGGGTCATCAGGATGTCGTACTTGCCGGCCCAGACGACGTGCGATTTTGGCTAGTATGCCGAACATGGAAGCCCGTTGTGCGGGAACAGTTGATCTGGACAAGAGGAAAACGTCTTCGATGGTGTATCCAGCATGACTGCCTTCAGCGTGGTGATGCAGGCCCAAATGAGACGGTAGCGATGCAGAAAGAGACGCAGGAATCGGGGCACCGTGAAGATCGAATCGAGGGGCAGACCCATTCGTCGTATCTCGAGGTGTGTCCATCCAAGCGACGCTCGGATCGTTGGCGGGTACGTTTGGAAAGTACCTTCGACGAATGTACTCGGGGGTCCCATCCTCAGGCCCGTCACCATTTTCTTCGACGTGCAATTTGGGTGGTTCTATGGGTCTTTCATCTGCTTGACGAGGTCGCTTGAACGGAACAGGGCTGCGGAAAGTACCAAGAGATATGATCGAGTCGTCTTTCGTGTCCGGTGGAGGCGGGAGCGCGAGGATGGTTCGCTTTGGGGATATAGGCGCCGATTCGTACACATGCACGTCGTCTGGGGTGACCTCCGCAAAGCGCAATTTGCGACCTGTCCGACTGGAGGGACGAGTGCTGCTCAACGCAGGCAACGGTGATGGCACTTGACGCTCCCAGTGAGAGCAAGGTGGTGCAGGCCGTAAACAAGCTCACCTGGTCTCCCAATGTTGTCGAGGCTCTTGACTCGCAGAATGCCAGGCCTGGAGGCCAAGCCGTCGGAAACACGGCGCGGGGTAGGGGCAGCGACAAGTGGTATATGACCTGATTCGGCCGTGCGACGAGCCCTTCCGTCGCCATGAACTTCGCTCTGTGCTCCCTCAGCCGCCACCTGTGCTTCCTCTCCCCTGGCCGCTTTCCGCCGTCGTGCCTCCTGAACCCGCCTCAGCAAACCCTCCGCACCATCTCCAAGCTGTTCCAAAACTGCACGCTTCTCCGACTCGATCTCCTCGTCGCTCATACGCGCTATCGCGCGCGCGTTTTCTTGGTCAATCTGCCGACAAAGGGCATCCGTGCCGGTCAAGATGGGTGTCTGGTCGACGATGGGCGCTGTGGGTACGACGACTGGATGTAGTGGTGCCTTATCGACAGATACGATTACAGGCATCTCCGACCGTCTCGATCCCCTGTCGTTGGCCCGTGCAAAGGCGCTCTTGGATCGGTGCTGAGCGACGGGGAACCCTACTCTAGGCGTCCCATGGAGCCTGGAAGCTGGTTTGGATGACGAGCTGGGCGTCGTGCGCTCGAACACAGAGCCAATTAACGGACGCTCATAAGTCGACATTCAAGTCGATGAAGTGAAGAGAAGAGGAGCTAACCCAGTGTTACGTAATCAGAGCAAGAAACTTGGCCAATCCGGCCCGGCGTATTTACTGACGCTCTTCCTAGCAAAATGGACGCATTCCGGGCGATGAAATTCCGCTCGTGGGTGATAAAAACCAAATTTTCCGGGATCGTCAGTAAAGTATAAAAATGTGTCGATCTTTTTGAAAATAAGTTAAACGTGAACGATACGTTAATCTAGTAGAGCCTGTAGAGGGAATCACGCAGCCACCAGAGAAAATTTTTGACTACGAATAGCCATGCAGAAGTATACTGTAATCGTTACAAGGTACGTCAAAGTGCTAGCACTGACTTTATTTATTCACGTCTGCTTCCATACCGGACGCCAGGCCCGAGTTCTCGTAATCATCACCCCCGCATTCGGTGGTAACGATTTTCGGGGGACTGTCGCTCCCGAATTCTGCACCGCCCACGTTGGGGATGGCACTGGTATTGCGCCCCGCTTCAGCCGCGTCTTCTTCCACGCAGACGACAGTCGTGCTGCCACAGCCCTCCTCAACTGCAAATGGATGCCCCCACCAGAACTCTTCCCGCGCACTGTTGAGCATCTCCGTCTCCAAATCTCCATCGAGATCGTACGCAGACGCACGAAAGTCGTTGAGTGCCTCTTCGGTGACGTGCGAATGCGAGAACGAGGTCGTCACTGAAAGTGAAGTGACGCGGCGAGATTGCTCAGGCCGCGATGGGCTTGGCGGAGGGGGTGGGGTTTTCGAGTCACTTGGCATGGCGGGGGATGGGCTAATGATCGTTGCTGCGGCGGGCGATACCTGTGACACTGGCCTGCAAGGCGTAGCGTGGTTGGCAGTGCTGGTATGACTATGACGCCATAATGTCCAAATTTTCCAGCATTGGTTCCCGTCGCGTTCGCGTCGAAAATGTAGAGGAGGTGGGTGGGCGATGGGGGAATGTTGCAGGTGTTGACTAGGAGAACTAGGAGGAGCATTGTGCGCAGCACGTGGGCGGCTCACTAGGTAGAAGCCGATCAGGATCACAAACAAGCAGACTAGAGAAGACGGTGTGTCAGCCAGATAACTTTGACGGCACATTTCAAGGCTTTTGAGATGTGTTCCAGGGGGGACAGACGTTCGCTTCTAAGCGCACGATGACGACTGAGTGCAATACAGTCTTGATCCTGAAGACTGCACGACCCGTGGACACGAACAGCACATCCCCCAGGAAACCGGCAAGGAACAGGAAAGAACACGACCAACCTACACCAATAACGATGAAAATGACAGTGTTTCCATCCACACCGTTTCCACCACCGACTGCTCTTGCAGATCTATGGTACAGTGTGGACTGGATGTGCATCGTTTCAGCTGCATGTGTGGGGATGCAAGTAGAGGGTTCGCCAGGTTCGATGTCGTGGATGCGGATGGGAGCAGGGGACATGGTGCTGGGAGGCAAGCGATGGACAGGAGATGTTAAATAGACAGAAAAATCGCGACACCGAGCAAGTTAATCAGAGGATAATGGGTCACTTCTTGAGTACGCAGTGTGCATTGCCCCGCCTCCACATGGCACGGACCAATGGAAAGAATAGCTCCACATCCCGAGTTTATCCGAGCCCAAGGTCGAAGAGAATCATTTCGAGAGTCTGATGAATGGGCAGCCTCGAGGAGACCATAGGGCACTAGATACTTACATAATCATGCACAGGAACCACAGGAACTTAAGCGTCCACGAATGAGAACGGAGCAAACCGACCGAGAGTCGCTCGCCGCCGAAACCGAAAGCGCCGAGCGTCAAGGAGGCCAGCGAATCAGAGGACAAGATTGGGAAAACTTCTAGTCAGCTCGGTAGAAGGGTGTCCGATATTCCTGGATCACGCGTCGTCATCCTCGCTAGATCAGCAGCTCACCTTGCGTGAAGGCAAGTTCGGCAGTCCTGAACAAATGAGAAGAGCCAACTCTGCGCACAAGTGATTGTCGGGCAAGTCGGGCGAAAGC
Source organism: Austroboletus rostrupii (assembly GCA_038089255.1). Taxonomy (NCBI): domain Eukaryota; kingdom Fungi; phylum Basidiomycota; class Agaricomycetes; order Boletales; family Boletaceae; genus Austroboletus; species Austroboletus rostrupii. The sequence continues at coordinate 6,446 of JBBPKM010000692.1, read as the reverse complement.
CGAACGATCATACGACTTTCCGTGGGTTCTGATTGGAGGGTGCTCCGTCCGCCCACCTCCCACCTGTCTGGTCCCTACCATGCGGCAGAATAATGGAAGCCATGCTGTCTGGTGCAGTCACAGCCGCGCGGGCAGAAGGGCCCACAAAACCATAAACACCCCTCGCGACCGCTCGAGCGCGATGGCGACCCGCCAAAATGCCTCGCAATAAAAAAGCTGTGGCCCTGTGTGCATCGAACACTTTGCCCGTTCTATGCAGGGAAGGGAAACACATTACGTAATCAACCACGTTTTGACCCTATTCCTATTTCAATCTCAGGCGGCCCACAGTTCCTTTGCGAGGAATGAGCATCACATTATCCCTTGCCTTATGTCTGGCTGTTTTCGCACTCTCTTACGCAGCGTACACCGATGCTTTACGGTCCAGGTCGCTTCTCACTCGTAAAACAATCCTCAGCGAGCTGGGCATCGATGTAGTCAAGACGAGCTACAAGTTCGTTGGGTTTTTCCATCCTTATTGGTGAGTGTGGTGTTTTCGGCACTCGCTATACTGGTAGAACCCCTGCGCACAGCTCACGAAATATATCCAAGCAATGCCGGAGGTGGAGGCGAGCGCGTGTTATGGACCGCTGTCGCCCATATACAGCGTGAACATAAAGACGTAATATGTGTCGTATACTCCGGCGATATCGACGTGTCGAAGCAGGACATCATAGAAAAAGTAAAGGTTGGGTCATTTTCGCTTCCACCCTCGTTCCTCCTTCGCGTATAATAACCCTCCTATCAGACCCGCTTTGCGATCAATCTAGATGCTTCCACGTTACACTTTATATGTCTCAAGTCGAGAAACATAGTTGAGACCTCACGCTGGCCCAGGTTTACCATCATTGGCCAGAGCATCGGTTCTATGTATCTCGCATGGGAGGCAATGTCAGCGTTCATTCCAGATCTTTATATAGGTGTGCCCTACTCGGATGCTTTCGTACGACTTGCATTCCTAACTTCAATTTTTCCGTATTCTCAGATACTATGGGTTACGCCTTTACGTTTCCAGTCGTGTCCTGGCTTACAAGAGCTTCCGTTCCTACTGGAGCTTACGTGCATTACCCAACGACATCTACCGACATGCTGGCGCGCATTCAAGGAGCATCCTGGAAAATGCAGGCAAAGCGTCTGTAAGTACCCCATCACACGTTTACCCCTAACTCAATGATCAAACAGTTACTATCAACTTATTATGTACTATTACGCCCTGTCCCTGTCGCACGCGCAGTTCTTGATGGTTAACTCGTCATGGACACGCAACCATATTTCGTCTATTATCTCACACGAACATTTTGGTCCAGCGATCCGATGGGTACATCGAGTAACACCACTACTTATTCTAAAGCTCATTCTTTCTGGGTCAATAATTCGGCTGGTTGCCCGCGGTCTTGGGGCACGGGGCCTAGTTGTTAGAAACAAGACAGGAAAGATTAGACCTTTGACCGTGTATCCACCTTGTGATACTCGAGAGATGGCCAAGTTTTCGCTCGATCGTAGAGAGAGAATAATTCTGAGCGTCGCACAGTTCAGGTACGTTCGTCGTGTTTGAATAGGAATGATGTCTTACGAACATGATGCAGACCTGAGAAAAACCTCCCTGCGCAGCTTCATGCGTTTGCACAACTGTTATTGGACCATCCCGAGTACAAGGCGCGGAGCACAGAATCCGTAAATAATTCTGTTCAGCTAGTGTTGCTGGGTGGTGCACGACACCAAGACGATTTAGATAGGGTCGAGTCTCTACGTGCCTTAGCAAAGGAGCTAGGCATTGAGGTAATTGCCTCGCTTGATGAATGTGCATCGACTCATTGTACATCAGAACCAGGTCTCATTCGTCGTCAATGCTTCCTACCCCGACATGCTTGGCTGGCTCTCGCGCTCAAGCATTGGTCTCAGTACAATGGTCGACGAGCATTTCGGAATCAACGTTGTCGAGTTCATGGTGAGGCACCGCTTTCCACACGTGGGTCGCGTGCTCAGAAAGTGTTTTGGTGTCGTACAGGCGGCAGGTCTCGTACCCCTGACCCATGCGTCTGGAGGCCCACTGAGCGACATCGTCGTGCCCTACCAGTCACAGCCTACAGGTTTCCATGTACGGACTCCGGGTGAATTCGCAGTGGCTATGCATGAGGTATGCCTTTTCTTATTCTTTTTTCGTCTCCACCTGATCCTCGTGGCGTCCATGCGTCGCGACGTACGTATTGCAATGTATACTAATGGGATTTTTACCTTTTTCGTTGATCGGCCGATAGATTTTGACGATGGATAAGGCGACCGAACAAGGATATCGAGAGCGGGCGAGACAGCTGGCTGTGGAACGGTTCTCGGAGAATGCATTCGTAATGGGTTGGGATGAGAGTGGATGGAGGATGTGCATTGGAAGATGATCGTGATCCCCCTGTGTGTCATCAAAGGTGCTCGGTCCATCTGACTGTCGACAAAGGCACGAGGAAATGAAACAGGTAGCCTTCATCTCGCTTCTGCATCCCTAGACATGGAGGGTGTAAGCTTATCGCTGATGTTAGCATCGTCGCATTGATGCCGTCCAAACCCACAAAAGGACAGTATTCCTTTTGTAATGTGAATAGCTATTCACCCTCGTCCGCGAGATCATCGTGCTGTGGTGTTTCAGTCCGCGTTCGCGACATCGCGACGATATCGTGTAGCTTCCGACGGCGTCAATCAAAGTCCGCTCAGGGTGGTTCTTTCGTCGTCTTGGATTCCATGCCATGCAAATTAAATTCAGTTCGCTTCCTTTATCAATTCCAACACCGTTCCGACCATCATGGGGTTTTTTTTGGCTACTTCCTTGATATGTCCTGGTTCCTCATCTACACCCGGTAACGACGATTGTACTTGGGTGGCTGTCAGACGAAAAGTATACGGAGTCCTTTGGAGGGGTTGGGAAGCGGTACGTGAATTACATCGTCCAAGTCGGCGAGAATGATCTATAAACCACAGTGGCTCTTTACAGCTTTGAGAATGACCTCAGGCCAAGAATGTGCTGAATCGCATGAAGCCGTGAAAATTCTATGAAACAAGAAACGTCCAAAACCGGGAAAGCTACAACTGTAAGAAAGCCGACGGCATATATCAGCTTCTTGTTCCAGGGCATCCATGATATCATCGCCAGCAAGCTTCGAAAAAAAATGTTAGGAACACCACCGGCCAGTTCCATTGGAGAGACGTGATCTTCCCCGAGCAGCGTTAGCTTAATCCAATGCGGCAGATAATTACTGAAGTCTTTGAGCATAAATCTTCGTAGGACTTGCGCAGCTGAGAATCTGTTGCACATGATGGAGAGCCTTTCCTCAAGGCCTGAAGCTTTTTGTCAAAAGAAGAAAAAAAGTATACTTGATATTATGACGTTTACTGCAGCTGAGCACGGCCAGAACGATGTGTCGTAAGCTTTTAACTTTTTTTCTTTCAGTTGTAAGGGCTGCCCTGTCGATGAGCGGCGAGCTCACCATCCAATCATCCGCACGTACGATGGAAAGAAGCAGCGACCGAGTGCGCCCATCTCGTGTCGATCTTGCTATCCTTACACTCCACCCGCTGACTACGTAGACACATGAACCGTTATGGACGCTCATACCCTATGTCCCCTTCCGCTCCTTTTTTCGTTTCTTTATTTTCATTCCCCCCCCTTCATTACGACCTACGCGCATTTACTTCATATAGAGTATTTCGTTCTCGTACTGCCGGGTATGAAGACCGTCGAGTATCATCTTAGTTTATCGTCATCGGATCATTATTCGAGCACCTTTCGAATATACCCACTCTATTCGTCCGATCTACCCGTTTCAATCTTGCCGCTCGTCTTTTCCCAGTAGCTCGGGACCTCGGTTCTTTCCCGCTCTCTTATCTCCCATCGTTCCGTTTGATCCACTGACCTTATTTTAGATCACCCCTGTTCCCGTGAGTCTTCGATCAAGACAGATCGTGACTTAAAAAATATTCTTACACTGGACATGATTTAAAGTATTAGACTGGGGCTTAATACAGATCTATCCACTAGGTAAGGCTTCAGCTCAGCGGTGTCCGGGGTTCTAGATCGATGATTGATTCGTCTTAACTCCACCGTCTCTGCCTGTCTTCATCGACGTTCTGAAACCTGGTTATACGAATAATCGAAATAGACGTACGTGGTGGTCCCCTGAAATATTCTGCGCATGATCTCACACTAGTATTACACATATCAGTGACACATCTCTGGCGCTCAATCCAAAAAGACATACCCTGGATGTTGAATATTGGCTCGGGCACTTGGCCCACTGGCCCACCCCTTTGCCCGCATCGAGAGGCCGAAAAGCGGCATAATTCTCAGGGATGCGAGGTACTAGATCACGAGCAAGGCGCGGTGATCCTGTGTAATGCGCAGCCTTTTGGTTTTGGTCCTGCCGCTACCCTGTGCGCGGTGCTACCCCACTTGCGCAAAGTCATCACCAGACAGAAGCTACAGCTACAGCTCCATTACGTGGGATCAGGCCATACGCTCGCTTTGCACCCTCTACGCAAGGACACGGAGGACACACGGGGTTGGGATGGTGTGCATAACCTCGACATTTATCGTGAGGGTGGGTCACAAGCGTTGTCAGAACTCTTCGATACCCTGCGGCCCGCCTTGTTTCTCACTGTGACCGATGGAACTGCCGCGACCACGGCGCTAGATGCTAAAATTCCCGTGATGATCATCGACCCGCTCTTGTGGTTCTGGCTCAAAATTCCTGCAGCCTGGCCAAGGGCGCATCGCGTGCTGGCAACAAACTTCTACGACGTCAAGGAGCGTATCGAGGGAGAAGGTCTTACCAACGTGGTCATAGTGCCCGCTCTCGCACCACAATTAGCAGATTTAGATGGTCCCACTTTGCGCACGGGAGTCCTTGTAAACATGGGTGGCGTGCGCAACCCTTATATTCCCGCCGAAGATCATATATGTTACGCTCAGACCATCGATTCTGCTGTGCACACCGCCCTGGGACAGTTCCAAGATGCCAATAGGAGAGATTTGTCCGTGCAGGTCCTCGCAAGCCCCGAGATCGTTGCGAACCTCGGGCCAACCCACGCCAAGACAGTCTGGCCCGAGGAGGCGCAGAAGTTAATGCGCGCCTCCCAGCTTGTGTGCATAACACCAGGCCTAGGCAATCTATTTGAAGCCGCCGCCTGCGCATCGGAGGTCTTCGTCTTGCCTCCTATTAACGAAAGCCAGGGTCGACAGATGGTGATGCTCCAGCGCGAAGGGCTGCTTCGCCACTGCGCAGATTGGCATGATCTTGTTGGGGGGACACCCGTCAATTATTGGACGCCAAAGCCAGAGGTCTTGCATAGCATCCAGGCCGCGCAACGCAAGCTCATGGATAGTTCAGCTGCACAAGGAAGGCTTGTGGAGCGCATTGCAGCCGCCATCAGAAGCAGCGCACAGTTGAGCTCAAAGACACATGAGCTGCCCCTCCGTTCCATCATAACAAAGTACGGAAATGATGGGGCACGCGTCATGGCTGACGCTATCGTTGCAACGTTTAATGAGGTCAGAAGCAATCATATCCATACCCAAAAGAGTGCTGGAGTTCTTTCATTCGGAGAATGAACTGCCTTTCGTTCGAGAGTTTGCACGTGTTTCTGTGCGAGGGATAAATACGGGAGGCAAGCGCGTGTGGTAGTGTAAGATTTTATGAAATTGTGTACGTGTTCAATAGGGTAGAGTGGGTGAGTCGCGATCTTGTATTGAAAACCTCAGGCCCAGTGAAAAACGGTCATATGGGGGTGTAGGAAACTGTAGGTCAGCATATGTAGTGCCTATGACTAATATGTGTGGCTATGTAATTGTACGCAAATAGTTTTTCCCTACTATGGCATAGCTTTCATCGCTGCGATCTATGCGTTCGATGCTACGCCCACACCATGCCATGGCACCTTTCCATGTAGTATGGAGCAGAATGTGCAGGTCATTCTCCTCCTTGTAATGCATGAAATGGTGCCTGCATAGGTAGGCATACACAATAGCTTATAGGTACATCCATTCTAAGTTTTCTTCCATGGCCCATGCATTGATAGTAGGTCATGATGTTTTTAACAGTTGCAAAGTCATCATTTCTCCCTGCTCCCCTCTCTCTTCCTGGTAATGGTCATAGTCTCCAAACATCACAGGTATGTTCCCTGCTCTTCCTCATCCTATGGTCTCTTACAAGTATGATTATAGGTTTTGGCTTGCTCAATGTTCTTAAAACCTCTTGAACAGTGAACAGATGGTAAGGTCATTATGCACTTCAGGTTTTTTGCACCATAACTCACTGCAGTGCCATAATCCTGGCCTAGGCTCTTTATCACTTTGCAAAATCACACAAGCACAAAAATGACCATCATACTAATAAAAGCAATACCAATGGCCATCTAACTAGTGG
>JBBPKM010000691.1:0-12569 GCA_038089255.1 Austroboletus rostrupii | reverse complement strand
AGTCTAGACAAAATTCTTATTGTTGTGCATATTTAAAATAGTCACCAAAATAGATTACTGGTCTATACTTGAAAACGGTTCCTTTTCTGCATGTGGATCCCATACTTGAAGTTCATGCATACGTTCATACTGTTCCCGCACTTGAAGCACGCACTTACGTTTAGAACACGACTGTACATTCGGATCTACTTTAAAATCGCACCCACATTTGAACCATTCGACCAACTTCAAATTTGGACCTGGTGCCAATGGTAAGCTATATTTCAAGTTCGTGATACACGTCCGGGACGACATTTAGACTAGGTCTAAATATTGGAAACCCCGTCGTGTTACAGACCAATTTTTGCTGTATTACGAAATTGGTCTGTAAGACTAACAGAGGCCGAAAAAAGTGCTGCCAAGGGTGCTCACGCGAACGGTTTCACCCCCAAATCAGGACTACATATACGCCCAGCACCGACCACCTGCGGTCACTTCCACACTGTGATGGGTAGTTCAGGCGGCCCTGTCATTGTATGGCTACGATAGTTTTGTTATTTGCAAAGCTGGCGCATGAACGGTTCGTCGTTGATAAGTTCGCCATCGCGAGGTACGCTACTAGCCATCGGGTCTTTCGTCTTATCGCGATAAACGCTTACCGCGATAGGGTAGAAGACCCGATGCATGTACTCGGCGCGTTTCGCCACGGAACCTAGCTGTCAGCTGGCGAAGTGGAAGAGCGCCCGTCATGTAATGTTGAAACGTGAGAGATTTCCTCTAACTCATTTGAGGCTTTTGAATATATGCGTTGACCATTTAGAATTTCTATTTTCTCCCGTTACCCACTTTATTGTTACCCTCCCTCACTCATGAGTCCCGTCGATGCCACGTATGTTCATTTTCTCCCTTCTGTGCTGTCTGTCTAGCTGCACATCATTTCAGCTATGGTACCATATTGATTGGAGTCGTCCTAGCATCGATGTGAGTAGTTCCACGACCATCGTTTGCCCGTACTTACCAGCAATCCCATAGCCTGTATGGATGTATGTGCCAACATTTTTTATATCGGTTCCGCCTCGTTGAAGTGGGAAATGCCAGCCACCTTTGTACAGATGTGGTACTACTGGATTAATTATCCGTCGGACTCGTTGCGCAACAAATGTCTGGTAAGTTCACGTGTATATTAACTTATCTTTCCTGTTCCGAACTTGCGATACAGGCTACTGCTGTTTTTATATTAGACACATTCCACCAGGTCCTAATTTCGCATGGAGGCAAGTGCAAGCTGCCGTTTATTGGTGTACTTTCGTGTTCATTCGTCCTGTAGTTTACACGTACCTCATTACTCGCTTTGGAGAGCCTGCGTTGATTTCCCAGGTTGTATGGTAAGCAGACGCATTCTCTTAGACTTATTTGTGTTCATTCTCCACCAGGAGCTTAAATGTATGTCCTCTCCCCCGTTCACTGTACATTGCTGATCCTTTACCTAAACACAGGTTGTACTTTTTTTCAATGTATGTGAGGAATTAGATCGGCTACGTTTAGGTTTTCCTAACTAGTCATACACACTAGGGGATCATAACACTGCTAGTGCAGTGCTTTCTAACATTTCGCATATATAAGCGTATGTCACCCTGGTTCCTGGTCGAGCCACGTCATTGAGTCTCCTCTATGAGAGTCAGCAATCGTAATCACATTATCGCTGGCTGTGTTGTGAGTTGGTTTCAGGCCACGCAAGTTGATTTCTGATGCTCTTTTGGTAGGCATTCGTGATTGCTTCCGGGTTCGGTGAGACACATACACAAAGTTAGTTAATCGCCCTGATGGTTATTTGTAGTTTCATCAATGGGTGGGTATCGAATACTTTGCGAGGATTCAGGGAGCATCACTGACACCACGTTGCTTAGTTCTCGCTATCAAAGCGTATGTTCCTGCTTCGTATCATTCTCGTCGTCCTTTTACTTATGCACACTTAGTACGTCTATCCACACATATGCGGATGTTTTTGTCGTGGAAGTCAGTGCATTGAGTAAACCTAGAAACATACATTGATTCCTGAAAACAATTCAGATTATTTCAAAAATTGTTATTGGACTTGCAGCAGCAGCAGACGTCCTTATTGCCTTGTTGCTTTGCTATCTTCTCCATGGGTCGCGAACTGGATTTCGAAGGTGAATATTTGTTTTTTCTTTGCCCAATTTACATTCTCGATATCCTTTCATACGACTCATTCACGTCAGGTCTGACATGGTTATCAAGAAGCTGGTAATTTTTTACTTCAAAGTAGCTGCTTTTTATCAAATGTATACAGGTCATGTTTAGTCTCAACACGGGACTTCTAACCAGGTCAGTCATGTGTTGTTCCTGGGATGGATTTTATTGACAGTACGACAGCATTTGCGCCGTGGCTTCAGTGATATCTGTATGTTTCTTCGCGTGGTTGAAATTTCTGACCATCATTTCATCTGCCGTATCACAGATTTCCTTGTGGCCAGACACGTCCATCTCCCTCATATTCAACTTTTGTCTTGCTCGACGTGCGTTCAGTATTATGAGTAAATTGTGTTGCATTGATATATTGGATTACAGTGTACTGCAATACTCTTCTTGCCACCTTGAATGCGCGTAAAGGTCTGAGAGGCCTAACTGGCTCAGATATGTCTCCTGACGTCCAAGGTCGTGGTGCAACCTCGCTTGGAACATTGTCACGGGTGAGATTATATAGTGGCGTCCATCACGGTTTCATAATTTCATAATTTTTGTTAGCGTATGCAAAATAACGTTTCCGTCAAGACTGATACTACGCATGAGCACGCCGGGGAGGAGCTAAGCGATGCATCGGGAAGCTCGCCTGTCGTTTGACTACAATGGCAACAATGCGTCATTTATGTCGGGTGGCGTGGGCGTCAATTGGACTTGACCTCTGAAGCAAATTGCAGCTGAACGCCATGCACGTACTCGCCCCCTTTGTTTTTATCTACCTTTCGTCTCGCCAGTCATTCCATTCTTGTGGGAAATATTTGACGGGTTTCTATTTTCTGGATATCCCGAAAGGGTTAATCAATCGAACCGTGGGGCAGGTCGATGAGATGTCCTAGAATCACAAATTGGTTACAGTGTAGCTTGGACACCCATGTACATGACTCAAAGTTGATCTCCGGTGTGCTTGATATTTATGTCAGGCTAATTTCTCCTTGCATCTGTGAGAGCTTCTTGAGGTCGACCAAGTTGAGCTTGTACTTCAACGTCTTGCCAGCTTTTTGATCGCTTCAGCCTCCTCAGAATTATTATTTACGCTTATGATCCATACAGGCACTCGCCCATTACGACAGCCTATTTTGGGAAGTGACATCGTTAGACAAGGTGCCTTCCGGAACGTGACCCTCACATTTCTTCGTTGCCGAGGTATGTTGTGCATCTTCGTCTTTCATTTCTTATCCCAGGAAAAAAGTCGTCCCAACTATGACAGATTTACTTCTTGAACAATTTACCGCTGAGCGTTCAACTTCCGTTGGCCAAAACCCGACTTACTGGATTTAGGCCCACAGCTCATCACTTCCTTGAGTTCGGCCGCGATATCAATCATCCACAACGCGAGAAATTAAGACCAACTTACTGGCACTGAGAATGATTCGGAATGGTATTTGAAAGTCATGCTCCCTCGAAAAGGCGAGTCACTGTAGAACCAGTGCGGCAGTGGTGCAGATCTAAAGAAATATAGGGTATGTCCTTCCACTAAACCACCCCCAGTCAGTCCTACTGCCGTTTGAATAACCGGAGGAAGGTAGGCAATAATGGAGTGGATCGCCCAGGACGCAAAGGTCAAAGCGATTTTCTGTCGGTGGCGGCGGACATGGCTAATCAACTTATGTAATGGGCTCTGAGAGGTTAGACCCTGACAAATACATTTTCGATTTTTTTAATTATGAAGTATTAGTACAGCTCTTAAATTATTGTACATGTACAACAGATCAGCTCTGAGGCTCCCCCTTGTTCTCCTGATCATTCGTGTTTTCCACCTAAAACATGATTGAACTTTAATTTGCATGATGAATTCTATAGTATATCAAAATATAATGTTATGTATATATGAATAGGATTCCTCTTCATACTTAGAAAGCCTAATTTGTGAAAAAAGCGGCACGAATGTTACTAGCACGATGCCAGCAGCTGTCATCAAGTTTAGATGAGCTATAACTTCGCCGCCGTTCCGAAACCTGGCAAAAAAATTCAAAGCGCGGGGGCAAAAACCTTGTTAGGGGCGACTATATTTCAAGCGAGGTAAAAGAAAGCGGAATGGATGAGGACGATGCACATGAAAGCGGTGGTGAGAATGACGGCAAAGAATCCGATGGCGGGAGCGATGAGTGACGTCGGAGATAACCGATTGGATTTCTCGGCTAGTTGTATATATCATATTCAAACAAACCCAAGCGTTGACGACACTGAAATATTTTGGATCTCATTGCTAATTCAAAATCGTTTCGATGCCTTGCGTTTTTTCTGTAGAGGTATATTCGTTGTGTATATAGATCCCTACAAAATCTGATCTACTTCTTCCACCTTGTAGTGGAATGGCGAATGGCTCAGCGCTCAGGTGCCAGTACATGACTGTACATTATTGCGTAAAACGACCCTACAGTACTTGCTGTCGCTAGTTTCAAGGTACCTTTTTTTCCCTTGTGATCGAATGAGACAGCGGCCTGAGGGTCCTACAGGTACGTATTGGCCGGCTCATCATTTTATTTACATCCAAGGATGTTTTATTAGCCTTTAAGTTTATGACAACCATGGTCCCTCCAAAAAAAAAAAAAAGCGGTACGGCAGTAGCGACCCCATAATCACCACTAGCTGCCACACGACTACGCGCGAGGTAGAAACCACCTGCCATGACTGTTGCTTCTGACACATTTTGAGATAACCATAGAATCTCAGTTGACGAATGCGACCCACGGAATGTCATTAAAGTTAAAATATCCGCAGGTGCCCTCAAATATAAGCCAGTCCCTCTTTCCGCTTTTCTCGCTACTGCCAATGTCCTTAGATAATACGTATGGGCCCCTTCGCTTCCCTCTACAGATCCGCTCATTTGGCCGCCCGCTTCAGTTTAGGTTGTCTTTTGACCGGAGTCGTCATTGCAGCGATGTGGGTATATGATACATTTGTGTATCAGTGCTCATCAATCCGTTTATAGTCTATATGGATGTCAGTTCTAATTAACTTAATATTTTCAGCAAACTAAGTTCGCGAATTTTCAGTCACCTTTATTCAAACGTGGTACTATTACACTCGATATCCTTCTGACTTATGGTACAACAAGCTTATGGTAAGCTTGCACAATTATGCTTTTATTTTTCTTTGCTACTAATGTGGTCGTTCAGGTTGCGGTTATTTTTGCCTTGGATACCATCCATCAGGCTTTAATTTCATACACAGGTGGGTATCTAGTGACTCTCCGTTTCTTGCAAACATGGATTCAACGATTTCGAGTCTACACATACCTCATCACCAACTTCGGGGTATATAAATTTCTTAAAACGAGTATATGGTGAGTCTATCCTCGTCTTCAGCCTCTTTTTATTCATTACCCAGACAGGTCTCTGACCGTATGTGGAAATGATTTTTCTCGGTCGATATTCACTGGATCATCTTTTGACATTCTAGGTCGCGGTCTATTTCAACGTAGGAAAACTTGTCTCGCTCACTTGTTCTCCCATTCTATCATGCATATTAGTCATTATCTAGAGCACTTGTCCAATCTTTTCTCACAATGCGCATATATAAGCGTGCGTATTTCATTTTTATTGATCGTAACGTATCCCCGAGATTTTCATGACAGTTAGCAATCATTCTTGGCTGTCCACTGGCCCAGTTGTAAGTTGTGACATGTTTTCGAGATGCGCTTTGACTTTGTTCTTACAGGCGATGTTGATCACTGCTGATTTGAGTGAGCTGCGTACCATTTAGATCGCTGTCCCTATTGATTGACAACACACCTTTTGAAGTTACAAGTCTTGGTACGTGACAGACCATCTGTCTCAAAAACGTCACTAATATTTGCGATCGACGTTTCATAGTCTTCGCTTATAAGAGGTGCGCTTCTCTCTCACGATCCACTGTACTTTGCTGATACAAATGTAGTACACACACTGGCACGTTTGAACGTCTTGCTTCCCTGCGGGTAAATGAAGCAAATCAAAACTTATATACAATCTACTGAAAAAGAGTTCAGAGCCTAACTGCGACCACCGGTGTGCTATCTGCAGCAGGGAATGTACTCATTGCTGTATTGCTCTGCTATATACTGCATTTCTCGCGAACTGGACACCGGAGGTGAATATTCCCGGCACGTTGCCTGTTCTGTGTTTAAAATCCTGTTATTAGATCAGACATAATTATCAACAAGCTGGCAAGTACCATTTCGACGCATGCATCTGAAACTTTTAAATGACACGAATTTGTTGCAGGTAATTTTCAGCGTCAACACTGGTGTTATAACCAGGTTTGTCGGAGAACTTTTCAGAGGTATATTTCTGACAATATGGAAGCATATGTTCCTTGGCTATAGTGATTTGTGTAAGAAATCAGCGTGTCCCTTGTGCATTGATTTGGTGCTGACTACATTAGATTTTTGTATGGCCACATTCATTGGCCTACGTTGCATTTTACTTTTGCATCGGCCGACGTGCGTACAGCATCCTTCACCAGGAGCGACACATTTGATGGGCTGATTCACAGTGTATTGCAACACCCTCCTTGCGACGCTTAACGCTCGCAAGGGACTGAGCAAATCTAACTGTCGCTCGGATGACATGTATGTTGGTTTTGAAGGGCGTGGGCTGAGCAGCGTGCTTGGAAGTCCAAGAGTAAGCATCTGTACCAACGAGTTGACTCATCCCGGACTTATTATTTTCGTCAGTGCATGCCAACCAATGTTTCCATCAAGATAGACACTACGCGGGAATACATCCGGGACGAGCCAGAGAACGGAAGTGCGTGCAAAAATGATCCTGTTGCTTGATTGCAACACGGTATGTTCTTCATCGAGCGACGGAGCACGAAGAACGTGCACGTGGGATCCAACATGTATCGAACACAGTGCGTATACTTGCTTCAGTTGCTACTTCGTCCCTTTATTGTATACAACGTGATCTAGTGAAACTGGAATGGAGGAGCATGCGGTCTGAGTTATACTATAATTGGCATGCAACTTGATCTGCAGAGCGCCAATGTGACTTGGGCAGATCGAAGTTCAGTATCTTGAGTCACATAGCGACCATCCCTAAGCATACATAAGGATTGCCGTTAATGCCGCATGCACATGGAGTGAACGAGAGACGTACCACTGAACTAGGGTCGTCATGGTGAAGTCGGACAAGTGGCAGATTGGTGGCCGCACTTTAGCGCTCAGCTTGCAAGCAATCGTATGACGTGACTGAAATGACCCCTTTCTGTTTTTGTTGGATCCATAGTCGGTTACTCAGCTTATGCAGTCCGATTGCCGTCCGAGGTTTTGACACGTGAAGCCTTCTACCGGGGCTCCAGTAAGTGTTGGGCTTGCATTTGGCGTTTGTTTCAGTGAGAGATTTAGTCCATCTGCGCGTGCAGACCTGGCAACATTGCAGCAATACATTGCTCCATAGGCATCCCCATCAAGGCAAAGTTTGATTGCTAGACTACTAACCATAGTGCCGCGGTCTCCGACGCCGTTTGTCAGCGCTATAGCAAGCCGAGACAGTTGACATGTCATCATGACCGGCTGGTCCGTCGACTCGAACGAGCGTCAACATTCCGTTGTCGTCTCCCCCCCCACCCAAAAAAAAAATATCGCCATCCGGGAATCGCATACTTGGTGTCACACAAGTGAGAGCTTGGCGTGAAAAGAGCAGGCACGTGGTAAAACGAAAACCATGTGCGAAATGGCAGCGCGGTCAGTAACTCACTCTAAGCCGCCGAAGGGCTTGTTTTCTGGAAAGTTCTTGCGAGCGAGCACTCACGAGGTAAAAGCGTTGACACCTTCTCTTCTTGGACACATGTAACGCAGCCGCAGTCACTCGGCTCAAGAATAACCGACCTCGGCTGCCAGTTTGGGCGACACATCGAAGCCGAGTTGCAATTGGTGCAAGTCCCGTCACTGCATATCTCATTCTAAGTCGTGTTTTTTTCCACCTGATGCTCTCGCAGCGCCTGAGCGATGCCCTCCGACTATGCAAACAGAGCTCTAACTGACCTTGCTCGGCTTCAGGTTTCCAAGGTGTGTTTTCTCCCAAATCTTGACGTGCGACAGCTGTCCTGGCTTGCTAACAAGCCATCATCTTCTCGTCATAGTTCCTGAACGGTGCATTTTATCTCGCCCCGGTTCCCAGCCACACTAACGTTCCATCCTTTAGTTGCTGCTCTGGCTGTCTTTGTATGTGCCATCTGTGGGCGCCATTGGCATGGTGATACCTAATCCTTGAACGCGCAGGTGTATGATTACTGTTTAACATTCTCTTATGAGGTTTCTCTGTTCTCATTCTCTCTCTTAACCGTTCTCAGCTGCTCAATTAGGTTCAGTATGTATGGGGCACCAAGTGGGAGATGACGCGCATCGTGTTCACAATGTCAAGATACCTTCCGTTCTTTTCTTCTGTACTAACTTGTTACGGTCCGTCCAACGTTGTCTCCATATGGCGATCCGAAGCTAACATCACTCCTCAGAGACTCTGGTCGATAAAGGAGTGAGTGTTTCTGCAAGACTTTCACAAAGTACCGATAGTAATCTTATCACAGTGTGGGAGGTTCATTGTCGCTTTAGATGGTCCAGTCCTTGTTTGAATTGTCTTTGACGCTCCTCCTGACAGTGCTTTCTCTCTTACAGCTATGTATACTGCTAGTATCATCTTTGCAGAGGGTCTTTTGATCCTACGTACGTACGCTTTGTGGGGTCGCAGTAAAAAGATCTTGTTTCTTCTCTTGTTCCTGGCAGCGGTAAGATCTAGTTCCCACGCATCTACACACCACTCGAACTCAAGAAGAATATCCAGATTTTCATCGCAAGCGCTGAAGTGATCTCATTGCGAGTCCACTACTCTTTACCCGCAGACTCCACATCGGTCTATCGTCAGTCCAGTCTATTTTGCATGACTAATCGCCAAAGCTCTGTACAGAATTCTATCCGTCCAAGTGTCCCTATAAGACGTCGAGAAACTCTGCATTTCAATATGCTTTATTGATGCTGTACGAGATCAGTGCGTTTCGCCGTAGATTTGTGTTGCGTTTACATCTGAACTCTCCTCCAGTACTACAGAGTATGAACTCCTGGAGAAAGTTTGTGACATACCGCGACGTTCAATCTCCAACGTTGAATACCCTTTATTGGGACGGGATCATGTACATGTGGGGGATCATCGGTAAGTCATGTGCTGCATTCTCGTCGTCCTGGATCGTTGACCCGTCGACCAGCATTATCTGCTGGTAACATGTCCGTGATGGTCGCTGCACCAGTGAGCTTTTCCATCATCATGCTCATTCTGTTACACTCATCGTGTCCTCTCCAACAGATTGCGTATATACCAGCTTTAGATACGTTCGTACACTTTTTGTCTGCCAGGTCGCCCGCGTTCGCAAATTCTTACTTTCTCCTGTTTTAATTAACAGCGCACAGGTTGCCGTTCACAGCGTCCTCGCTTCCCGAATATTCTTCAACCTCAGGCAATGTGATAGTCAAAAACTGTCGTTTACGAACGAAGAACACTCACTTTCAACTATGCATTACCGAGAGCAATCGGGGATCGATGCCACAACACAAACGGAGACAGTGACATAATAGGCGTTTTCATCGCAGGATGAGTGTTTGGCTAATGCTATACATACACTGTTCTGAACCACTGGTGCATGTTATAAAGTCAAACAGGCCATGGCATATAATGCAAACTCAGAGCCGAGAGAAATATAAAGTAGGTGCAAATAGCACTGAAAAGAATATATGACATGTTACTATTTCTTTTTCTCTCCTTGGTCTTGCTTCATACTCATTTCAATAGCTCGGGCGATCGCCTCTTCTTCATCCATGTCATCATCATCATGATCCTCTCCCATGTCAATGTCCCGGCCCTCAGACATGGCGATCGCTTGTTGTAGCATAGCTTCTTCTTCTGGGTCAATTTCCACAGTATCATCGCCGCGTTCTGTAGAACCCGTATTCGTCGCTGCTTGGCGTGCTTCCTCGGCAGCCTGCCGTGCTTGTTCTTCCTCCATTGACATCCGTAATGCCTTTTTGTTGATAAGATCAATCCTCCGTTGTGTCGCAATACGACAAAACTTACCATTGCAAGTTCGGGATCAAGGCTCGGATCGACGCCGAATTCAAAGTTGTTGGTGCCACCTGAACCGGACGGACCGGCCGCGCCAGCCATCGCCTCGGGTGGAATGCCGCGATCCTCTGAGAGAATAGGCGAGGAAATTATATAATCTGATAGTAGATGCGGGCCTGGAGGCACGGACACCAAATGTCTAAACGTGAATATATCGTATGGCGCGTCATGGTGATGCTGCTTGCGATCAGAAGGCACTTACGAATTATCGCCGCTCGTCACGTTGTCTACAAACGCCTTGAGCACGCCGCTCCCACTTGCCTCGTCGACGACCTCCTCGATGCCATCCCCAAAGGAAACGACGTCGACGGCGACGTTGTTCTTTTTGAGCTTCTTGGCGAGCTTGACCATCTCGCGCTCGTCCGCGCCGGTACCCTGCAGGGGCGAGCCGACGAAGACGATGATGCGTTGGCGGAGGGTCTTGTTCTCGCGATGCTTGAGCGCGAGCTGGGCAATGTTGATCGCGGTGGGGATGTCGATCGACCCACCGATCTTGGAGGAAGCGGCGTGGATCGCCTTGAGTATCTGACCGAGGTCTTTCGAGTGCGTCACGAAGACTTCGGGGCTGGCGAATGACGGGCGCGAGAAGGTGGTGATATAGGCATTCGGCGTGCGAAGACGAACAAGGCGAGACACTCACGCACCCTTTGTGAGCCATGGTCATGAGGCCGACGGTGTTCTCCGGGTTGGAGTCGATCTTGGTCTGGAAGATGGCGTTGACGGCGTCGGACTGGGCGTCGAATCTCGAGGGCGTGTAGTCGCCATTTCGCATGTATTCCGAGTTGTCGATGATCATCATCGTCGCTTCGAGAGGCATCTTTGGCGTCCGTTTTGCTCGACGACGACGTAGGTGTGGATGCTGGGCAGGTCGTGGATGACGCGTCTCCCCGACACGAACCCTAACCCTGAGCACATAAACCCTAACCCTAACATGGTGCTGGCAGGCCGTGACCAAGACGGAATCTCTCGTCTTTCTTTTTCCGCCACTAACCCTTTTGCATACGTTGCGAAATGATCGGGTCTGGTCTGCCAGCAACTCACTCGTGCCACTTGCGATCACGAGAGTTCGCCTCCGCATGATTGATTTTTTCGAGCTAGTGATTCAAAGTACACTAAACCCACTGAGTACCATCATTCCTCCATGTGACCACACCGGCCAACTCACAGCTTACCTGTGCACAGCGAAATTTGGTGAACGTGTGATCAACCTGGGGACCGTTCTGTGTCATCTTTGCCGTGACCAGTACCATCCATCTATTATTGCTCCCGCCAGCACATGTGTACTCGTTCGAAGCCGGATCTAACCTCTAACCGAGGGGCCCACGGATACTCATTAAATTACAGGAAAAGACTGTCATTTGATTGCCAGAACCTCTAGCTACCGAGGTGCCAACGTCTCGTTTCTGATCCATCGCCGTCCGCTCCTTTCGAGGTAAGTGTGACGCACCAGACTCGCAGGATCGCTCTGCAATAGGCAACTCTTTGCATTTCACACAGAGGCATGAATTTTAATTCATCATTCGGGCATCGCCTTGGCCACCGGACGTCTAAAATATTCAACTCGTGATCAAGACAGACCCATGGACGTAAGGTCTCCTTTGTCACTGCCTCTTTGTTGGCCGCCAGACCGATCCACGTCATAAATACGGCCTGGACGTGCTTATTCTTCAGCACTTGACTTTTCCCCTCTGCCATGCTCTCTTCAGCTGTTGTCTTGCTCTCTGTGTTCGCTGCCGCTGCTCAGGCAGGAAAAAGAGGTCTCTGTTGGCCTTGGTGTAAGAATGGAGAAAACGTTATGGTAGCTTTCGACTGACATTTCCTCCCTCCCCCAGACAACAGCCCTCTGTGAGTACTTTCCCCGGGCCATAATACTATTAAAATTCATCATTTAATACAGTAATCCTGGCGTATTTAACAATGGGGATGGTGAAGTAGTCGCCATGTACGTCTATTTACGCTTTCCGTGACTCCACTGCCAATGTTACATCCCAGCTACGACTATGAAACATATGCGCCACCTTCAACCAACGGAAATGGTGGCCTGGGCTTTATCGGCATGCAGCGCTGCCTTGACTGTAGTTCGAGTCCCATCGCTGATCTCATAACCCGCTGGAAACAGCAAGGATGGGCAAGTATGTCTCGTTTTTGGTTTTTCCTATTGTGCGTTTCCTCAATAGTTTAACCCCCATATAGCGGTGTTCAGTTTAAATGAACCCGATATAAACGGCATCAGTC
>JBBPKM010000690.1:0-12573 GCA_038089255.1 Austroboletus rostrupii | reverse complement strand
CTGAGGACCGCGCCAGATATGGTCGAAAACCCTAGGCAACCGTTATCAATACTTCAGTGACCAAGGTTGGCAAAGGCCTGTACTTACCAGACGTCATAATAAGGTGAATCTCAGATCGAGTCATAGAGTTGACGTATGGCTTGACCAAACAAGCCGACTCTCCTTGGCCAACCCATGGAGAGGCGGCAGCGACGACGGCCTCGGCTCCGGAGACATTCAGCAACTTAAAGAAGAACCACGCGCTAGTCTGACTAGGTGACAAGCAAGGCGTAGACGACGGTAGGCACTCACAATCCTTTTATTATCCATTGCATTACACCGAGCTGCAGATCTGTCAATAATCGCTCAGGTTGGTGCTCTGCGACCAACGAAACCCACATAATACAACATTTGCACGGTTGCAATGAAGAAGATAATGGCCGCGAGCTGTAGGCCATCAATCAAATAGAAGAGTGCATGGACATTCGACGTACGGTATTTACGAAGAACCAGTTGCTGGCAATCACTTGTGCATCAAAGAAGAACTGTGCACCGACATACGCTTGCGTTAAAAAGTCATAAGCCAGATCAGCAATGTAACGGAAGAGTGAATAGCCAGCTTTCGACTTGAGTACGAAAAGAGCAATGGCCTGTTGAATGAACAACCCAACAATGACTGTGGGCCTTGGCTCTTTTAGGGACTACAGGGTAGTCAAAACTATGGTGCGTACCAGCACACCGCAGATCGATTGGTCGATGATAGGTAGAAACCACACTGGAAGACGAACAGACCAAAAACGGAGATTGCTCTGTGGCCAAGGTCTTCACCCTGTGCCGTTGATCAGGACTGGAAAGAGGACTGAAGCATAATTGTACACACCGGTGTGACCGGGAAACCAAAAGCAGAGCCAAAAACAATGCCGATGAGACAGAGCCAACCAATGGCCAACCTCAAGCGGCGGGACAGGCGATACCAAGGGTCCTGGACAAGAGGTATCCACACAGCAGCTACGGGTTGCGTGATAACAGAGTTTGGAAAAAACCGAAATGCAATGACGCTAAAAGGCACGTTTGGTAGGCTCTCGAGGACAGTCACAGTGGTACAAAGCTTGTACGTACGTTAAGAAGAACCAAGCAAAAACTGTCTGCACAACCCTACAGTAACTCTGAGTACGCGGAAGATACATCAGAAAGACACACTTGCCATCTATCGCGCGTCGCCTTCAATACGGTGGAAGATACCCACCAACCAAGGATCAAGGCGGCGAGGCCAATCAGAAAAATGACGCGTAGACTCCGTTTCTTTACGAGCCCTTCCTCCTGTGCGAGCTCTCCTTTTTCCCTGTCGTGCACAACGAGGGGTTCGGCGCCGACGGTGACTTTCGGATCCGACGAGCTTGACGAGAGTTTTCTCTGCATAGGTTGGGTGCCGTCATTCGGGGCTGCACGGGTGTCTGCCATGGGGGCGCAGGGCGACGAAAAGGGGAAGAGGAGAGAAAGAGCCGAGAATGGCCCACATGGGCTGGCGCTGGCGGATATAATAAGAAGGAAAAGACGTCCCTAATACCCAGGTCGGGCGCCATACCCGATTAGTTTTGCAATCGCACCAACCCAACTGAAAGAACTCCCGGGTTAACCCTGATTGCTATCTCGCATCGACTGCGGTCGGCTCTCCTGATACAATAATGGCCGTGATACCACATCGCTACCAATACCCGAGATCTACAGCCAAGTTGCCCGAAATAGCTTGCTACACATCGTGTAAACATCGCAAACCTTGGTGTCCAATGACTCGTCATGCCCATCATACCTTCAGCGCCTTAATTAACTTGCCACTAGCGATGGCAAGCCATTCCCCCGGGGCCGTCGAATGGCCCGTGTTCATCGTCATGCCAGGGATTTGCGGCGACCATGCAAGGTTCGTTACTTCACTGCTCGCGGAATACGCCATGATTGGGTCGGTGACGATCCTCTTCTTCACATCCGGTCGAGGAGAGTTCAGCCGCGAATTCGCCGTTCGTGGCGAGGTTGCTGTCTGCGTGTATCCTGCAAGATCCCATAATAATACCTGACAATCATCACCTATAACATTTCAGTTTGCTTCTTTCAACCACTGAATTCGAAACATACTTGCAGTCGCAAGTAGAGGCCGGTCGGTGGCGCTCCATCCCATCGCATTTACTTGACCACGGTGCCCTCTCAACTCAATGACTGGCTGTCCCGGACTTCGCATATCTAGGATTTGCACTTCTGTCCCGTCCATGTGAAAGGTAGACATGTAATTCGAGTCGGCAGGGTTGAATGCAATGCGGAGCAGCGGGGATGTGGGAAGGCGAGTCGATGGTGTCGGAGGAGCTGCTCCTTTCGGTGTGGGTGTTTCGTACAGGATCGTGGAGTGCTCTAGGCTCCGCAAGTCAAACGCACGAAGGCTCCCATCAGCACCAACAGAAACAAATATATCCGTTGACCCGGGAAGCCAGGCGACATCGTAGACTTCCCGGTCATGTGCGATAAGCTGGGTGATTGCCGTTGCAGTGTCGATATTCCACACTGTGCATGTTGTATCAATAGACGATGTCACCACAAGGCTGGGTGCCTTTTCGTTCCAGGAGAAACTGGTCAGAGGCGCGCCTGTATTCTGGCTTTGCACCTTTGATTGCTACAGAAGGATTAGTAAAAATTTTCAACTTGAAAAGCGCAGGCCAACCCCAGATAAGGCAGTTTTCAGAGTCAAACGATGACCTCCCCCGCTGGGCTGTCTTCCCACATATGCAGATGATGCGGGCGGTGCATCTCCAAAGTACTCCCAGACTCTCAGTGCATCACCCGTAGTGGCAAGTAGTTCTGCAGATGGCGCCTTTCCTGACCAAGGAAAACCACCCGCGCTGGCAGGCTGCCATTGCAAGTTCGTGGCGGGGTATCCATGATTTGCCTCGACGAGCGTAACAAAGTCAGGGTAGTCGGTGTAGTCGTCTTCCACAAGAACTCGCTCGTCCTGAAGTCCGACGATTGCAATTCGATTGCGATAGTCTTCTGTGAAAGATGCAATTCCAAGACGGAATGCCGAACGAGGTCGGGACTGGTGGCCCGGCGCCGTAGACTTGCACCAGTCAATGGCGTGCACAGGCCCTCGTTGGCGTTAGGCCACAGTGAATATGCGCAACGCTGGTCAACTTACAAGGTGCTTCATACTGAAGCAGGGTCGTCTGGGTCATGAGGTGGCTTGAGATGGTGGTGGCTGTGACACATTTCACACATGTTTAGTGAATGATCTCACTCTCAGACGCTCAACTCAACATTAAAAATCACTTGGTCAATGACAAAAAATGAGTTGCTCTAGTTTGGCATGTTTTACATCAAAGCAGTATGTACAGACAGCATGTCGAGGCCCAAGACCTGGGGTAGAAGGGCAGTAGTAAAATATAAGCGGAGGCGAATTGACATTGGCGCAAAATCGGCAGGCTCGTCGGGTCGAAGTGTCGAGATGCTGATGGAGGACGAGGGGAAGTCGGGAGTGTAGCAGAGGTAAGTCGAATGGTAGAGAAAAGTCGGATGTTTGCATCAACGAGCGCGCCTTGAGTTTTCAGATCAAGAGGAAGGGATGAGCGTTACAATCAGTAAAATAAAAAGAAGATAAGGAAAAGTGGCCACAGCCGAGTGAGGTTTTTCTTGTTGATTAATCGGTGTCGACCATGGATATCGCGCCGCATTGTTCACAGAAACTCCACATGGTTCTTGAGCCGTCGGAACTAGCAGCGCACGCAACACGAAGCTTGGGTATTTGAGAACATTGAGAGCTGACGGATCCAACCCATGAAGAAGCGACCCAGGACGCTGTCAAATTACTACAATGCGGACCGCGTAAATTACTTACCCATGATGTGAAAGTGTGCTTGCGGGTTGCAGCAAACCGACAACCTTGGGAGACTCCAAGGGATCAACAGAAGGCTGATGCACACCATATCTGGGGTAAAGAGCTACGTCCACAAAAGATTGATGATGAGGCACGGAAGGGGGTAAAGTAGCGGAACTCACGCGAGTTGTAGTCAATGGCGTCTGAGTAACCAAGTGAGCTTGCAGTGCTAGCGGTGGATACGAGTCGGGTGTGGTGGTTCTCAGGGAAAAATTGCTCCGAATCAGAAGAGGAGGAATCGGACATAGCGACGTCATGGTCGGGCTCATAGCCAGGGAATGGCACCAATTTGAGTTGTTTGACGGTCTGACCGATGCGGTCAGTGTATGCAGGAGGGAAGCCAGAGAGGGGTAACCTGAGGGAAGTCCTCGCAAGAGTCAAAGTCGAGCTTGCGTTTCATGGGCATGGGTAAGAACTCGCAAAGGGGGAGTGATTTCTGGGAGAGTAGAGATTGGCAGTAACAGGGGAGTTTGAGAAAGAAGAGTGATCGAACTACCGCTCTAACTTATACGCATTAGTGTTTGCTGGTATTTGTGTCAGGCCGCGGCGTTTACGGTGAGACGGAATTCTGTGTTTTCTGGTGCCGAGGCGGCGGCGTCCCTTGGTCTGGAACCCCCGCGCTGTGCCGGAATACTCCGATTGGCTACAGGACTGCCTATTTTGGTATTTTGACAGCGTGACATATCAAATTTGTGACAATGAAACTATCTGTACCCCATTTCTGTGACAGGAGGTATTAAATATGTCACGCTGGTTGCTGTCGTGGCATCCGTCCACCATGTCAGACATATTACCACTGCCAGCGTTCCTCGACCCTCTTCTCGACTATTTGGACGAACATCTCCCACCAGAGCTTTACTCATTCATCACGGCATTCCTATCACATACCCTCGCTCTGCTCTCCGCATTTATGTCCCTCGTCTCCTCCCTTATTGCCTCCAAACCTTGGGAGTGGGACGCACAAACCATAATCCCACCTCTCATCAGTTTACTGGCAGCATATCTCGCGCTGGTTAGTTTGTACAGAACGACAAGCTGGCTCTTCAGAACTACATTCTGGTTTATCAAATGGGGAACGATATTGGCTGCTCTGGCAGCAGGTGCAGGCTGGTGCATGGGGAACCAGGATATAAATCGTGGAGGGAGAGATCTCGTGTCAAGCCTGGGTGCTACTCTTCTCAATGCACTGAACAGCGTAACCCACGATAATGGTGCACAATCAACGCGTACCTCAAGGGACCGCAAATCATGGGGGCCTTTTGAGAATCAATGGTACTATGGCAAAGACAATTCTAACCACGCTCAGGACGGCGATGCTCAGAAAATAATGTCTGACATCGCGGCAACTGCGAATCGTATCTTGACGGAAGGGGGATGGTGGAATGTAGCCAAGGGCGTGTTCGCCCAAACTGATCCGCAGGGTGGAGAGGGTCGTTCCAGTGAACGAAGAGGCGATCGGTCGTCGAGTAGATGACTCGCACACTTGCTCGACACCATGACAATAATAATGAAAGTTTTATAAGGAAGGTCAAGGTACTTCGAACAGGGACAAGGACATGTGAGTAGCTGTATAATTATGGCTTCGTTCATGCCTCTGCTCTTGCCACTTGCGGATTTGTGTAACGATAGCTTGAAAATGGGTAAAGATACCTTTTGCCGCATGCTAAAACATCACTCACTGTGCGATGCGGGCCAGTTGGCCAAGACCCGTTGCACCAACGAAGAAGTTGACCTGAAATATTAATCTACGGGAACTGGAGTATTGCGCCATGACTTACTGCGGCAAGGCTGTAGTTGACGGGTATGATGACAAATGAATATCGCACCCAGATCACGCCCGTTGCCGCCAAGGCTAGTGAAAAGCAAATGAGCACATGCTCAAGGATACAAGAACCACCTGTAGACGCACCGATGTTTTGGGATACGCTCAGCTTGTCTGCTGGTCGATTCAGGTCTTTTAGTCCAGCGGCAACCAGACACCACTTCATCATCGGAGCCCAAAAGAACACAGTCTTGGGACCTGTAGTTCGTCAGCCTCACAAAAGAGAGATTCTCAAAAAACGAACCAGCAGGATGGTTCATGAACGCAGAGAATCGGGAAGCTCCCGCTGATGCCGCTGGGCCGGACATGTTATTCGGACGATGGAATACGATAGAAACAGAGGTTGGGGAAATCCGAAAACTTGAGCGGAGCGTGACATGTGACAAACCCGACATTACTCATTTCTCGGCTCTCATTACATAGGACCCCCAATCCATTTTTCTGCCAAGCTCTCCCAGCACCCCGCCAAATGCATGTGTCTCCCCGGACAACTAACTAGTGATACACTACCCCGCTCATCGAGACTACGAAGTCCGATCCAATCTTCGGTGTACAGTGGCTGGAGCTTCATCGGCACAATGGTCTGCTGCTGAATCTGCGACCCAAGGTACTCCTGTTCTGGAACACGATTGGACCCATAGTACATATCTGGTTCTGGCGGTGCTTCTGAACCAAACCATGAACTCTCCTTGGGAACCACGGTCTCGTCTTCCTCGAAAAGTACGAGTATCAGGTGCTGTAACGAAGAGAGATTGTCGGCATAGGATTGCTTTCTTGTAGACGCAAGGAAAACCTCGTTGTTGATGTCGGCGAGGAAACTGCCTGACGATATGTACTCCGACAGTCGTGCTGGGTCTCTAAAGTACTGTGCCTGTCCGAATTGCGATTAAGTTTCATATAAGCCAACGACAGAATGCGTCAAACCTGCACTAAGTTTTCCTGTGCCCATTCGCTATATACACCAGCCTTCGCGGCACGGCTGGCGACCTCGCACAGGAAGTCAAAGGGTTTGCATGCTGGCAAGTCGGATATACCCATATGCTGTGAGCCGAAGGTGATGAGGTTGTGCACAGGTGGGGTATTATTTCGTTCCACATATGCGCGCAGGAACTGGCCGCCTTGCGAGAAACCGATGGCATCGAATCCCCTGGTAAGCTCTGGAACTGAGCCAAGTTGTTCAGCCACAGTGGCGAGCTGTTGACCGACATTCCCATACTAAAGGAGGAACTCGTCCATAACAAATAATTTATTGGTAAATATAACACGCACGAATCCAGCGCGTAGATCCGCATTCGCATCCTGGTCGATGTAGACTGAATGCACAAAGATCCCAGGGTGCATCTTCTTCACTTCGGTTTCAAATTGGGTCATGCCCGACGATGCGTAAGTATCGCCAAGACCATGCCATACCACTAGAGGCCTGAGGTCACGAGTGGCAGCAGCGTAGACGAGGCTGGTCAATACCAGACACATGCCAACCAGTGCAAGCATGCTGAGTAGTGTTCAAGATATGTGATTACGTAACATGTGGTGCAGAGGTTTCAAAAACACAGCGTCAGACAAGCGTCAAACTCTTCAAATATCAAGTCTCGCCCGCTTCATAGATAGAGCCGTACTCGAGAGCTTCGAGCGCTGTACTAGGCCGATGAGTTGCAAGTTCTTATGGCACCTGGCAATATCGGAGTTGCTTGTTGCCGTCACCGTTTTGTAGGCAAGTCCCCAGTTCGTCATCGTTCATCAAGGGGGCTATAAATACGGAGACATGGCGGGATTTGCGGTGTTAAGCCTAGGCCAAAATGTGAGACCAAATGTGCATGCTGTAGCAATCTTTAAGTTTAGTCCAACGCAAGAACATTTTGTCACACATTCAGACCTGGGCTTAATATTGCAAACCCCGTTGTGAGAATTCGAATCCAACCTTCAGCTGAGTCGTCGAAAGTTTGGCATCCTTGTGGACGGATCTCTCGAGTCGGCGGCGTAAGGAGCTGCGCGTCGCTTCATATAGTAGGGGTTGTCTTCCTGGGCGGCGAATCACATGACATGACAATGAGTCACTTTATTGGTATGCCTTTTCTTTCTCTTCTGTTCGGTTGGTGTCGTGGCGGTGGCTGATTATCATCCTGTAGGCAAGGCGCTGCCTAGGTTTCACAGATGACCCTACGCTCTCTAGGCACTGTTTCTCTGTCGCTTTCGTTGCCCGAACGATCCACTGATGCATCCAACATATGCATTGATGTCCTACCCTTCGGAGTCAAGTCGTGTTTGATATGCTAGCCCATCCCCGATTTCCTCGGTTTCAATTTGTTTTTCCCTCCAAGAAAAGAAGCCGGCGTCCTTGGAACAGGTTAGGAGGGTGAGTAGGAATTGCGACAATAGAGGTCACTACGTCAGACACGACCGCGATTTTTCCAGTTCGGTTCGATTAGTGACGCTGCACAACGTTATGCTTACGACAACCATCTAGGAACGCGGTCACACAAAGAGCGACGTGCCCCAAAAAAGATTGGGTTGCCGGTCAAGTGCCACACGGGTCAATTTGCCGACCGATTTTTCCTCAGTTAGCAAAGTCGGCGATTGCCATCCCCGCCATGAGATCCCATGACGAAAATTTGTATACCGTGTGCAGGCGTTGTGTTCACATGCTCGTCCTTTTTTCGCGCCTCCCACTTTCATAGCCTCATGCCTCCACTTATTCGTTCTCTTTCCCTGCGCGATGCGGCCCTCATGCTTGTCGGTGCTTTCTCCATGCACTTTCTTTCGTCTATGATTCCCCTGGCTGCACAACCCGTCTTTATGACTGTTCCGTTCAACCGCGCTGTCGAAGATGTACCTTTTGTGGTCGAGGAACTCCTGCCGCAGGCCGATCCACTCGAAGACATCAGGGAATTTCGCTTTCCTATCCCATCAGAGTCTACTGACGAATCTGAGAAGCAAAGTACTACGTCTCCATCTGGGAACGTAGATATTTCAAGGATGTCGTCGCTGCCGGAAACTACCATAGTAGAACACGCTCCAGGGTGGACGTTATTCCGTGACATATACATGGCAAATGGCACTCTCCTTATCCTCACCTCTACTCCGACTACATTCCCCGATATCAGATACATGACATCCACCGGTCTTGCAGCTAATACCACTCCAGAGAATATCGCCCTTCGCGAACCTACTAGATGGAACATGGATATGGTAAGCCCCGAGGAAGCAGTTCAATGGTGGGGAGACCAGCCTTCCTCTCGCAGAGTCTGGTCAGTCGAGGGCAATACAGTCAGTTACCAATATGGTTAGTTGATGCCATCTACTAAAACTGCCTTTGTTTAGCTTCTATTCAACGACCCACCACAGTGTGCGTATATGAGCCGGCTTATTTTCGTTTGAGCTAATGACCCTCCAGTTCTCGCACACTATTATCACTTTTGCGCTGAACTACTACTCGGAACTTGGTCCTTTTGGGCGGGTGCAGCACATCCTGCAACCCCTCCCCCAGTTCACCGTGCCATCTTTGTGCACTCGTCGAATGTGGGATGGCGAGACAAGCCAGGGTTCAATGGTTATTTCCTCCGGGCCGCATTTCCGTCGATAACAGTCGAGTTTGATGTGGATTGGGAAGACCGCGTGGCTTCTACTTCTACCGACTCTGACCGTCGTGCTTGGCACTTTCCTTACCTTTTGCTCACGGATCGGTCAGCAGCTTTCCGAGGCAAATTATGTGGCTCCAATCAGCGTACCGCCAGCGAATCAGTTGACAGTCTGATCGCTCGCTCAAAGTTGGGTGCCGACGGTTCGTGGTGGAAATCGGTCAGGTATGCTGTTTGGCGTTTTGCCGGCGTATCTCCAGATTTCATCGAAGATCAACCCCTGGACGACAAGCTTTTGACCGCCGTGGAAACACCGTCCAGTTTTGAAGAAACCGAGAAAATCTTGATCACTTACGTTTCTCGTCAAAAAGGGTCCCGGCGTCGTTTGATCGATGAAGACCATAAGGCATTAGTGGAGAACCTGGAGGCCCTTGTACGGAGAAAGAACGCGGAAGTATCCCGCGTAGTCCTTACAGGTGGCTTCGCCGCCAAAAACTGGGAGCTGAACGTGGTAAATGCCGAGAGCATGACCAAAGATGAACAGGTCCGACAGGCAGCTCGTACGACCGTAAGTTCAGGTCATACGGACGTTCTGTGGCTTTGCGCTTGACATGGACTCGTAGATCCTACTCGGGGTCCACGGAAATGGCTTGTCACACCTCATTCTGATGCCACGTACCAACGTCTCTACTGTGATCGAGATGTTTTATCCAGAAGGATTTGCTCATGATTACGAATGGACAACGCGTGCGCTGGGGATGAAGCACATTGGCGTTTGGAACGATACGTGAGTATTGTAGTTCAGTTCTGAGGTAGTTTGATTGCTGAGAACTTCTGTCTAGTTTTTTCACAGAGGAGACACCTAGCGTGAGGTATCCAGAAGGATTTCAAGGCAACAGTATACCAGTCTATGGACCTACTATCGCGGATATCATTGAAAAGCGGGTCGCAGGAGAATTATGAGCTTTGTGACGATGTCATGGATGAATTTTCCTGCTGGATTTTCTTTGTTCCTCTGGTGGATGCATATTTATGGGATTTACGGTTGCCTGTGTGTACATCAAGTGTGCTTTCATTCTAGGTATCGTACATAGATCCACTGTTCTCTCACAGTCCTTACGACACCTAGTTCTCACTGGGATAACGCGATTCCAAAGTCCCTGTATTTATAACCAATCAATCGACGTAGGCTCTAAAGACTGCCAAATGTTCAGGAGCACTGAACGAAACAGGAACGTTGGCCCCCACGAAAACAACGTTCCCCCCTTTGAGTTCCAAGGATTTACTGCTGCTGTCCCATTTCATTTGTCCAGCTCCCTCGGTAACGATGACGATCGACGGTCCATCAATTGCAGGTTGGGACTCTACACCTCCTTGCGTTAGGTTCAACGCAGAGACAGTGAAATCTGGAACGGGAGGATCGTAGATCACGGTCGCTGAATCCGGCCTCTTGTATGGCTTGACCATATGGTTGGACCAAGGTGCGGCTTTGTAAGTCAGACCTGCGAGGAGGTTAGGAATGTCCTTAGCTTTCGGGGTGAGACCTGCTCGGATGACATTATCCGAGTTCGCCATGCACTCCATGATATCTGGTCGACATGGTCAACACGAATGCCCGTGACATGTCGCAGAAAGCGCGCTACCTCCAGAAATATAAGCGTGTGGCTCCCCTGCGCCGAGGAAAATCGCTTGTCCTATCTGCAACTTGACGTAGTTGAGTACAAAGGGGCAGAATACGCCCACGTCGCCCGGATAATGCTTGTTCAACTCGAGGATGAGTTCCTCGAGGTCGGTACGATGCGTCTGAGCGGCGTAGCGTGCAACCAAGTGCGCGAGCTGGGCCTTGACCACGTTCGGGTTGGCTTGCATCAGAGCTGAGAAGAGATTCTGCAGCTGCTCTCGTTCGGCTGCTAGACCCTTTGCGGCGAGAAAACGATCCGCGACTTGCTCTGACACGAGTGCACGAAGCTCGGGGACGCTCGCGAGGAAAGTTTTGACGTCTGCGATGGGCAGGAAGCCGCAGAGGCCCCTGAACTCGGTCAGCGCGATCGCCATTTCAGGTTTGTGGTTGTCATCTGGAGGCGAATAAGAGCGGGGACCTGCGAGAGCGAGGAGCGCACCTGTGTACACTGTTGGCTGCCTGGCGTGGAGCAGCTCTGCGGTCTGCTTGTCGGGGTGGGTCTGGATGCTCAGGGCCTTGTTGATGGAGAGGACCTTGAAGAGGAAGGGAAGGTTTCCCCCGGCAGTGGGGAACTTGGTGGAGACAGCACTGCCGATCAGGTGGGGGTTAGCAGCCAACACCTGCGGGAGACGGGCGGTTGAGCCGGCCACGCCTGAAGGGGATTTGACGTGTGTGCCCATCCATAGCTGAAGAGAGGTTGGCACGGCTGGTGCGGACACAACACAAACGACGACTTGCCTCTGCGTACGGCGTGGAGTCGTCAAGCACGAAGCCGGGGTCACTGGCAGCCGCAAGCTGGGCAGCCTTTGACTGTTTTCCGATCTTTCCCCAGTCGTACGTCTGCAACGTCGGGGTGATGCGGAACACGGTGTCGACAGTGCCCATCATACGTGTCAACTAGAATGGGACCGAGCCACTACTAGCTCTTATATACTCGCCAACGGCCAGCTGCCAACCCGCCATGGCTGGTCACCCAGGCGTCGCGTACCTCGGCCTGCATGCAACCATCAGCATGTTCGTTCGAGACCGCGTTCAATCAGATAATCATCCGCATCAGGTGCTGTCCGTCTTGGCGACCCCGGAACTCGTTGGTTCCATCCGTCTCCTGATCAAGCGAATTTGAAAGATGCATTCCTATCGCGTATCAATCGCGCGTATATAAATGTTGGCTGCCCACACCCCATTCTACATCACTTCTCATCCCCGCACAATGACCCAGGACTGGCAGCCCGGCGTGCAGTACAACTATGGTGACGTCGTCGTATTTCAAGGTACACATCTACCCATCCGATGATCTTTCACCTGATCTCCAGGATCTAGGTGCCGAGTACCAAATCATCCAACCTCATCGTTCCCAGGCATGTCTTCTGATGTTCCAGCGATGCATTCTCATTCTCGAGAGTAGAGTGACTGGACTCCTCCGGTGACCCCCGCTCTCTGGGGACGCTGCCAAGACCAAGGTGGATGCAACAACAACAGCTGCCAGGAAAAGTGCCAAACCGATCGCAACCAGCCCTGGGGGCAGCAGCAGCCTCCGCAAGAACCATACCAACACGGCAACCAACAAGGCCAGCAAGGGGGACAGCCTGGTGGGGCGCAGCAA